>PVLD010002746.1:0-157848 GCA_004027595.1 Dinomys branickii | reverse complement strand
AACCATGAGCAGGGTATGTTTCTCCGTTTATTGTAATCCTCTTTGATTTCCTTTTTCAGAGTACTGTAGTTTTCACTGAATAAATCTTTCACAGTCTTTGTTAGATTGATTCCTAAGTATTTCAATTTCTTGGATGCTATTGTAAAAGTTATGGTTTCCTCAATTTCTCTCTCAGTCTGTTTGTTGTTCGTGTATAGGAATGCTATTGATTTTTGGGTGTTGACTTTGTATCCAGCTACGCTGCTGAATTTGTCAATTAATTCCAGGCATTTTCTTGTGGAGTTTTGGGGGTCCTCCATGTATAGTATCATGTCATCTGCAAACAGTGATAGTTTGACTTCTTCCTTTCCTATCCTTATTCCTTTTATTTCTCTCTCTTGTCTAATTGCTCTGGCTAATGCTTCCAGAACTATGTTGAATAGGAGTGGTGACAATGCACATCCTTGTCTTGTTCCTAACTTTAAAGTGAAAGTTTTCAGTTTTTGTCCATTTAGTATGATGTTGGCTGTTGGTTTGTCATAGATGGCTTTGATCAGATTGAGGTAGAGGCCATCTATTTTTTCGAGGGCTTTTAACATGAATCCATGTTGGACTTTGTTGAAAGCCTTTTCTGCATCTATTGAGATGATCATGTGGTTTTTGTCTTTGGCTGTATTGGTATGATGTATTACATTAATTGATTTGCGAATATTGAACCATCCCTGCATTCCCGGAATAAATCCAACCTGGTCATGGTGTATTATTTTTCTTATGATTCGCTGTATTCTGTTTGCTAGTATTTTGTTCAGTATCTTTGCATCTATGTTCATTAGAGAGATTGGCCTATAGTTCTCTTTCTTGGTTGGGTCCTTCTCTGGTTTTGGTATCAGTATAATACTTGCCTCCAGAAATGTGTTAGGGAGAGTTGCTTCCTTTTCGATTTCATTGAAGAGTTTGAGGAGTGTTGGCATTAAATCTTCTCTGAATGGTTTATAGAATTCTGCTGTGAATCCATCAGGGCCTGGGCTTTTCTTTCTTGGTAAGTTTTTAATGACATTTTCAATCTCATTAATTGATATTGGGTTGTTCAGGATTTTTGAGTCTTCTTGATTCAATTTTGGTAATTTGTACATTTCTAGGAATCTGTCCATTTCTTCTGAATTTTCTATCCTATGGGAGTAAAGATTTTCAAAGTAGGTATTAATGATCTTTTGAATTTCTGTGGGATCTATAGTGATTTCATCCTTTTCATTCCTTATTGCATGAATTTGAGTTCTTTCCCTTCTTTTTTTGATAAGGTTGGCTAGGGGTTTATCAATTTTATTTATTCTTTTGAAAAACCACCTTTTTGATTCACTTATTATTTGTAGAGTTTTCTTCATCTCAATTGCATTAATTTCTGCCCTGAGTTTTATAATCTCCTCCCTTCTTTGGGCTTTTGGTTTGGCTTGTTGCTCTTTTTCTAAAAGTTTGAGGTTTAGCATTAGGCTATTTATTTGCTCTCTTTCTGTTTTCATTATATATGAGTTCATCTCTATAAATTTCCCTCTGAGGACTGCTTTCATTGCATCCCACAGATTCCGGTAGGTTGTATTTGCATTTTCATTTATTTGTAGGTATTTTTTAATTTCTTCTTTAACTTCTTGTGTGACCCACTGGTTATTCAGGAAGTTGTTGTCTAATTTCCAAGTGTTTATGTGATTTTTGGAGTTCTCTTTGTCATTAATTTCCAATTTCATTGCACTGTGATCTGATAATATGCATGGGATAACTTCAGTTCTTTTGCATTTAGGTAGATATGCTCTATGGGCTAGAATGTGGTCAATTTTAGAGAAAGACTCATGTGCAGCTGAGAAAAATGTGTATTCTGATGTTGTGGGGTAGAACACTCTATACATCTACTAAGTCCATTTGTTCACACTTTTGGTTCAGGTCTGTTATTTCTTTGTTGAGTTTCTGTCCAGTTGACCTGTCTCTTTGTGTCAGAGGGGTGTTTAGGTCCCCTATTACAATAGTGTTATTAATTATTTGATTTTTCACGTCTGTTAAGATTTGACTTGTAAAGTTTGGTGCTCCATTGTTTGGTGCATAAATGTTTAGGATTGTTATCTCTTCCTCTTGCTACTTTCCCCTAACTAGTATGTAATGGCCTTCTTTATCTCTTTTGATTGTTTTTGGTTTGAAGTTTACATTGTCTGCAAACATAATAGCTACCCCTGCTTTTTTCTGGGGATCTGTTGCATGGAGAATTGTTTTCCATCCTTTAACTTTCAGCCTGTGGATTTCCTTTTGAGTAAAGTGTGTTTCCTATATATAGCATATCACTGGATTGTGTTCCTTAATCCACTCTGCCAATCTTTTCCTTTTGACTGAATTGAGGCCATTTACATTAATGGTTATAATGGTTATATGTTGGCTTATTCTTATCATGCTATTTAGTTGTTGTTGTTTTCCTATTTTTGCTATCTGTTTACTTGCTTGTTCTGTTGGAGGGTTTCTTTCTATTGTTGTTCTTGAGATTGTGGTCACATTTTTCTCTGTCTAGAATATCTTTTCATGCTTTTTGCAATGCTGGTTTGGCACTCATGAAGTTCTTCAGTTGTTCTTTGTCGTGGAAATATTTTATTTCTACACTGAATTTGAAGGGTAGTTTTGCAGGATATATCAGTCTGGGTTGGAAGCTGTTTTGTCTCAGAATCTGTAACACCTCGCTTTAAGCTCTTCTTGATTTCATGGTATCCGTTGAGAAGTCTGCTGTGATTCTGATGGGCTTTCCTTTATAGGTGACCTGTTTCTTTTCTCTAGCAGCTTCTAACATTGTGTTCTTTTGCTGGATGTCTGGGATCTTGAGTATTATATGTCTGTGTGTGTGTGTGTTTTTTTCTGGGGGTGGGTTATGGCTCATTGGCATTCTATATGCCTTGATTAACTGTACTTCAGTATCTTTTACCATGTTTGGGAAATTTTCTGCTATTATTTCAGCAAGTATTCTTTTTATACCATTTGTGTTGTCTCCTGCTGTTTCACTGACTCCTATTACTCGAATATTATTTCGTTTTGCCTCATCTTGCAGCTGTTGGATTGATTTTTCTTGGATCCTTGATGACTTTATGAGATCCTTCCTTTCATGCTCATTAGCTGCCATGCTGTCTTCAAGATCTGAAATTCTATCTTCGACTTCATTTACGCGGTTTTACAAGCTTTCAATGGAAGTTTTCAATTCCTGGCAATCTCTTTGGACGTGTTTCATTCGTGGTAATTCATTCTTAAATTGCTCTTGTAACGTTTCCATTTGTTTCCGATTTTCTTCTATTCTTTTATCTATTTCTTCTCTATGTGTGTGGAACATTTCTTCCATTATAGTTTTCAGTTCATTTTTTGTCTGAGAGATTATTTCTGCTTTAATCTCTTCTATGGCCTGATGGAGATGTTTCTTTATTTCGAATGCAATCGTTTCAGAACTTGCAGGTATGTGGCTTCCTAGTTCCCCTATATCATCGCATCCAGGACTTGTTCTGGGTGGGGTTGAGTTCTGAGGCTGCATTTTGTTCTTCTGTCTTCCCATTTTGGATATCAGATACAAAATATTGAGGTATAAATTACCCAGGCAGCTCACCAGGCAAAGGTCCGTTGCAAAGGCTGCTCCAATGGCTCCTTCTCTTCGGGAGAATGTCCCTTAAGCTTTCTGCCAAGAGTTCCACTCAAAAGGCTGCTCAGATGTTGCTTTGTGGGCCGAGCTAGTCCCTACCCAGAGATCCAGGTCGGAGCACGCACATGCCTCACCTGCCCAGAGTTCCGCGCAAGCAGAGGCGCTGCCCAGATGTTCCTCTGTGGGTCAAGCTCCTCCCTGACTCAGAGATCCAGTCAGGGCGCACACACAGCTCACCCGCCCACGCAGCAGAGGGCTCCTTTGCCATTTTTAATCACCCAATTCGTTTAAAGGTTTTAAAAACATTGATCTTATTCCAAATATATTAATGTCAATACAGTATTCTAATTTGTACCGAAAGGTTGAATGTCTCATAAGTTGAACCTCTATAGTTCTTACATTAACTTTATAGGACAAGCATGTTACCATTATTTTATTCAAAAATTTAGAATCAGAACTAAAATTGTAATAATGGATAAGTTAAAAGGTTTTCTATTTCCTGATATTTCTATAATGTTAAAATTCTTAACTTTGTTTAACTAAAATTGTAATTTCTGTACATTTAGATAACTTAGAGACCCTGCACCAGTGATGGCGAATCTTTTTGAGACCAAGTACCTGAACTACAACAAAAAGCTCATTTATTGCAAAGTGGCAACACTACAATTAATCCTGAATGCTGAAGTTTTAGTTTAGAAGAAAGAACTCATACACTTGGCATATGTGCCAACAGAGAGGCCTCTGTGTGCCCACTGCAGTATATGTACCATAGCTTTGCCACTACTGCCCAAGACAATTGTTAAACAGTTTTGGTACATAATCTCTGTATACTTGGACAAAATCTAAAGGTAAATGCCAAGGGACAAAATACAAGTCATGAAACAGTTTTTGTATTAGTAAATCTTTGGATTATTATGTTTTTTGAGACAGGGTCTCAATGTGTAGTTGAGGGTGGCCATAAGTTCATTATGTTGTTCAGGCTGACCTTGAACTCACGGCAGTCCACCTGCCTCAGCCTCCCAAGTGCTGAAACAACAGGCCTGTGCTACCATACCTGGCTGTATTAATCTTAATTGTCAATTTGACTGGATTAAGAGGCTCCTGGAGAAGTGATTGGATAATAGGGTGATACACTCCTGAGTGGATTAATCCACTGTTACTGATAGCAGAATGTGCAGTTAGGGGGTATAGCCCAGTGGAGGCTGGTCACTGGAGATGTGCTTGGAGGATGTGTATCTATCCCTAGCCCTGTTCCCCTATGCCCTGGTTCCAGCTGCCAAAAGGTGAGCAACTTTGCTCTGCCATATCCTTCCACTGTGACATCTCTGCCTGTAGTCAGCAAACCATGGGCTATATGCCTCGGAAACTGTGAGCCAGAATAAACTGCTTTAAGTTGTGAATGTTTAATATTTTCCCCTAGCAACAGGCCAACTGGCTGGACAGTTTTGTTTTACTGTTATTATGCATTTAAAAATGGGTATGATTTTATAGGCTACAAAATGCCCCGGGATTTGGTTTGTATGTAGGTTCCTTAAAGAATATAAGGATAATATGAAAGGTATGCTCATGTAGAAAACAAACTTTTCTTCGTTTTCTGTCTTCTACCTTTGCCTAAGGGGCGGGCCAGGGATATATAGCTCAGCGGCACAAGCACCTACCTGGTAAGCGCAAGGTCCTGAGTTCGATTCCCAGTACTAAAAAAAAAAAAAAGAATGTAAACTACCTTTGCCTAGGGGGAAAATGTTGATTCCATTTGTTAAAAGAAATAAGACTTAGCAAAAGGTAAGGTGTCACATGCCTGTGATCTCAGCAATTTAGGAAGCTGAGGCAAGAGGATCACAAGTTCCATGCTAGCTGAGCAACTTGTGAGATCTTGTCTCACACTAATAATAATAAAACTTTAGGGATGTAGTTCAGTCGTAGAATGCTTGCCAAGCATGTGTGAGCCCTGAGTTCAAACCTCAGCCCTGGGCAAAAAGTTAAAACACCAAGAATGCTTCAGACCAGACAGTTGAATCCATTTTATTTTTATTTTTATTTTTGTCTTTTTTGAGACAAGGTCTCACTATGCAGTTCAGGCTGGCCTTGAGTTCACTTTTTTACCCAGGCTGGTCTCAAACTCTCAATGATCCTCCTGCTGATCCTCCTGCCTCACCTTCCCTAGTGCTAGGATTATAGGAGTGGGCCACCATACCCAGTGTGTCCTCTTTAGAATCTGTGAGAGTATATAGATTAGTAATCTCTTCTATCTCTTAATCAACAAATATAATTCAGGGTGTTATAAACAGGAATTTTAAAGAAACATTACAATACAAGGTAACTCTAGTTTAAATACCACATAATATGATATGATATGGATCATTCTCCTTTGTACATGAGGACATTAGATTACTAAGCTTGATTTTAAAACTATTTCAGAAGTATCTTTCTGTTTTCTAGTCTTTTTTTAAATCATCTACCTTAAACTATCAAATTTATCTTTTTGTGACAGGGTCTCATCTGCAGTTCAGGTTGGCCCTGAACTCACTATGTAGCCCAGGCTGGCTTTGTATTTGCAGTAATCCTCCTGGCTCAGTGTCCTGAGTGCTGGGATTACAGGCATTTGCCGTCCAGCCATTTTATCTTTTTATACATTATTAAATTTAGAGATTGAATAAATTATTAAATTATTTAGCTAATTTTGCTTTTATCTAACATATAGTTAGGCAACAGTATAAATTCTGGAATTAAAAACAGTTAAAATAAGTAAATATATTAACTGTCTTGAGATCTTATTTCAAGTTTGATTAATTTTTGAAAATATTTTGTAATTTTATTTTATTTTATTTTGGGGTTTTTTGAGACAGGGTCTCACTCTGTAGTCTACACTGGCCTTTAACTCACTCTGTATTCTGGACTGGCCTCCATTTGGAGGCAGTCCTCCTGCCTCAGTCTCCTGAGTGCTGAGATTACAGGTATGTGCCACCACACCTGTCTTGTGATGGTTTTAGATCAAAGTTGTATTCCTCAGAAATTTGGGTGTACTGAGACCTTCAAGGGGAGTCTAATGAGGACCTGTGGCATTGCACAGTGGTGCAGCCTCTTGCTCGTGTGAAGGAATAAACTGGTTGAGCCCACATGCACGCCCTGCACACGCGCACACATACAAAGAAGGGGAATCCAGACAGAAGAAAAGTGTGTAGGTCCCAGTCATGATAACACAGTGCTGACTTTCAGAGTAACAGACCTCTATATCAGTTGCCTAATAGTTTGTTATTCATGAGATCTCTTTATTTCCATGGAAACACTGAGGTCATGTTAATATTTAATTACCCTGACTAGAGTTTACCTTTCCATAGTTGTAACTGCAGTGGTAAGCACAGAAGCTAGTAAACCTTTACTCATTTGCAGTTTAAAAACAAAGGAAGTCAGGTGTGATGACACATATCTAAAATCCCAGAAGCCCGCCCTGAGCAATTTAGTGAGACTCTGTCTCAAAATAAGATGGAAGGGCTGGAGAATGTAATTTAATGTGAATTCCATGGGTTCAGTCCCCAGTACGAATGAATGAGGAAAGGTAGTTAAAATAATTAAATTTCACTTGGTTATACCTTTAACTGTATACTAATTTTTAATTTCTCCTAAAGTTTAAGTCTTTTTGAGACAGGGTCTCCAAGGCAGTTAGGTTGGCCTTGAGCTCACTTCATAGCTCAGGCTGGTCTCGTACTCACAAAGATCCTCCTGCCTCAACCTCCCAAGTGCTGGCATTACAGGTATGCACCACTATTGTACAATTTTTTATGCAATTAATTCCTCTAATATTGTCAACCCTTTGACTAAATGTATTTTCACAGGAAGTAAACTATTACAGAAAATGCATCAGTGGGTTCTGGCAGGATATGTAGTTTGTGAGATATGAAGTCACTGTATGTAATAGGAGAAGCAACAAGCCAGCTTCTGGCTTAGCTGAGTGGTCTGAGAGAATCAGTGGGCTGCTCTGACTCTCCCTTTCTTCACCTGTAGCCTGAAGGCATGAGAAAGAATTATCTAAGATCCATCTAAACTTCAGAATTTTAGGGTTCCCTGAAATGACTGAGCTCCATGGAGCTCACAATTTATGAACACCACCCACATGAGCATTTGTCAGTAGAGACATGTACATCAATGAAAAAGCTATCAAATGGAATATCCTTCACAAAGTAGATCTGATGCAGATTTTAGAGATAGGAAAACTATTGCCCTTTTTTCTGGATCATTAGAGTTCCTGATTACAAGGTTTACAGGTTCTGTTCATGGTAATTTTCAGAATGCAAGGTGCAAAGGGAAAGGAATTGATTTATTGATGACTACTTATGCATTGTGTTTTTACAGAATTATCTTTCAGTCTTTATAACAGTGTTATGAACAGCAGTTACTATTCTCATTGTATAAATGAAAAACAGAAGCCAGAAACAGTGGCATGTACTTGTAGTCCCAACACTTGGAAGACTGAAGCAGGAGGATACCTTGAGGGCAGGAGTTTGAGACTAGCGTGGGCAGTATAGTGAGACCTCATAAATTAAATTTCTAAGAAAGTAATTCAGTCAATTGCCATTAAACATTTGAAGATACAATTTGTATCACTTTGAACTTCAGTGTCAACTGATCTTTCTCTTCTTTCCTGTTTATATTTTCTAGTTATCTATATTAGTAGTTTCAGCTGGGTATGATGGCACATGCCATAATCCCAGCACTCTGGAGGCTGAGGCAGGAGGATCTTTGCAAGTTAGAGACCAGCTTGGGCTACAAAGTGAGCTCAAGGCCATCCTGAACTGCATAGCAAGACCCTGTCTCAGAAAGACAAAAAATAAATAAATAAATAGCAGTTTCTTACCTGTTGATTAAGCCCCTAAGAGTTTGTAGAGTAACTGCAGGGAGGACTCAGAGTCATTGTTTCTAAATAAATATAACTTGCATATGTAGATGACTGTTCAAAGCCATTAATAAAAATATGTATTAAAAATAAAATTAAAATTAAAATTAAAATATATATTAATTTTAACATCTTACTAGTTTAATGGCATTTCCTTTTTTTGTTCAAAGTGTCTCAAGGAAATGTTTTGAAATGGGTACAGTGGTGCATACCTGTAATCCAGCACTCTGGGGCCTGAGGTGGCATGATCGCCATGAGTTTGAGATCAGCCTGGGCTACTTAATTCAAAGCCAGCCTGAACTACATAGCAAGAACCTGTCTCAAAAAAAAAAAAAAAAAAAAGAACATACAAAAGAAAGAAAAACCAAAACCAAAAAACCAAAAACAGTTTTGTTGTGTAGAGGCCCTTTGTGAGTAGTCACTTGGATTTTTTTTTTTTTTTAATCTTTTCGAGACAGGGTCTCCCTGTGCAGTTCAGGCTGGCCTTGAGCTCACTTTGTAGCCCAGGCTGGTCTCGAATGCTGGATTTACAATCATGCATCACCACTCCCAGCCTCCCAGTTGCTTTTTAAAAAAAATATACTTGAGGGACTAGGAATGTAACTCAGTGGTAGAAAATTTGCCTGGCACATACAAGTCCCAAGGTTGAGTGTGTGTATAGGTATGTATGTGTGTGTGTGTGTGTGTGTGTGTGTGTGTGTATGTGTGTGTGTGTGTGTGTGTGTGTGTAAAATCAGTACTAATATATCTTGCTACAGTGAAACATTATGTTCATTTCTACATTATAGTATGTGTGACCTTACTAAGTAAAACTGGATGTATCTGTTTTTATCATATTTACAAAATAATTCATTTATGGCACTATTGCATACATTATACAAATACCTCTACACACTGACTTTGACCGTTTGTCTTCCTCTGCTATGGTATTTGACTACTGCCTTACAGCTGAAGTAATAACATTTTACACTGTGTTGCACAGTTTGTGGAAACATCTCACTGTATATTCTGTTTCATTTGAGCTTGACATTTCCACAAAATAGATAGGATTTGTTAATCATTTTATTTGAAAGTATACACACATTTCAAAATAAACACAGATTTTGCTCAACTTCTCACAAAATTTTTATGATACAGCCACATATAAGTACTATTTTTTTATCTTTTGCTGAAGACACTATATTATGGGCAATAAGTGACATCTTTTTTACATTACATATTTAATAATTTGGAGTGAAATCATACAGACATAATCACTTGGAGATAGTTTTCTGATACTTAGTAATATTCATAAATAATATTTAGTAATTTTTATATTTGAGATTATCTAAGTCACAATCATTCAGTTATAGGATTCTGGACTGGGGAGATAGCTCAGTGGCAAAGCACCTGCCTGGCAAGAGCAAGGTCCTTAATTCAATTCCCAGTACCAAAAAAATATTTGCAAATTACAGAATTCTTAAATTTTCTTAGGTGCCCTAACTTGCAATAAATATGCTCACAAAAAGATCCAGAGCATTTGCTTTCAAGTAAAAATAACCAGAAATACACTGAGTCCCTTGTTATAAGAGGAATTATATTCACCTATGAGTTATTACATGAACTTTGGTCACAGACATGAAATTAAATGCACAGCAGATGACAGTATGTTTAATCATTTATTTCTTTGGTAAGTACACAGAGTCTATAGTAAACATGATAGCATTTCAAAAAGAATTACCTAATACCTTGCTACTGAGTAACATGGACTTTTTTTTTTTTGAGACAGGGTCTGACTATGTAGTTCAGACTAGCTTTGAACTCACTATGTGGTCCAGGATGGCCTCAAACTCCCAGTGGTCCTCCTACCTCAGCTTCCCAAGCGCTGGGATTATAGGATGTGTTACAGTGCCTGGCTCAGCATGGACTTTGAACTTGCCTACTTTTCCCCACCCTATGCAGCATTTAGTCTATTAAAATTGCTGGAAAATACTCAGGAGGCTGAGGCAGGAGGATTGTTGTGAGTTGAAGATCAGCCTGGGGTACAAAGTGAGCTCAAGGCCAGTGTGAACTGCATAGTGAGACCCTGTCTGAAAAAGACCAAAAAAAAGGCTGGAAAATAAAGATGTTTGTCACCTAATATGTATCCACTTAGTTCCAAAAAATGATAATAGCTAATATTTATTGAGTGCTAGATATTTTATCAGATAATCCTCACAACTGTCATAGATACTGTATGATGATCCCAATTTGTAGGAAAAAAAGTAAACTCGCATCTGTACAATCAGATGTAATGCTCTTAATTTATGAGCCAGACATGGTAGTGCACGCCTATAATCCCAACACTCTGGAGGCAAGTGATTCCTGTGAGTTCAAGGCCAGCATGAGCTACATAGCAAGACTCTGTCTCAAAAAATTATCAAAATTCACCATAAGGAAGATTATACTTCCTGCCCAATAGCAAATTCAGAAAAGTGACCATCGGATATAGATTAATATATTAACATAGGAACTACTTTTTTAAAAAAATAAAAATTTAAGAAAGAGAGATGGGCTGGAGATATAGCTCAGTGGAATAACTGCCTGCCTGGCAGGCACAAGGTCCTGAGTTCAATCTCTGGTATTGCAAAAAAAAAAAAAAATAAAGGAACTACTGTATTTCATCCAAAATATCATCAATACTTTTATTTTCAACTCACTTTGATATTTGAGATTCCTTTCAACAAAACATTTAATTTTAAAGATGTTATAAAGATGTAATAAACACAGGAACAATACTTAGTAAGTCTGGCTTTGAGCTACCATTTTAAATTTAGTATATGGGGC
Organism: Dinomys branickii; assembly: GCA_004027595.1. Taxonomy (NCBI): domain Eukaryota; kingdom Metazoa; phylum Chordata; class Mammalia; order Rodentia; family Dinomyidae; genus Dinomys; species Dinomys branickii. The sequence goes on along the minus strand of PVLD010002746.1, from coordinate 146,524 downwards.
CAGGGACATAGCTCAGTGGCACTAGTACCTGCCTGGCAAGCACAAGGTCCTGAGTTCAATTCCCAGTACCAAAAAAGAAAAAAAAATTAAAGTATAAATTTAGTATACCAACTGGTTTGGTTCTTTTGATTGGAAAGTATGTATTACATTCTGTAGTTACATTTGAAGCTGATCAGATTTCAGATCTTACCTAGTTTGCTAAGAGCTTGTATTATGAATAGATGTCAATTTTTGTACACGCCTGCGGTACTGGCGATAGAACCCAGGGCCTGTGCAAGCTAAGCGTATACTTCCGCCCCTGAGCTAAAGCCTCAGCCCCTCATAATCGCAGTATAGCTCACGTTATCCTTTTTTCCCTTTTATGACAAGTGCTTTTTGTTTCTTGTTTAGGAAATCGCTCTCATTTGATGGTTCCTCACAAAATTAAATACAGGGTTAACTGTATGATCTGGCAATTCCACTCTTAGTTATTGTCTTGGTTACTTTTTCCTCATTGCTGAGACAAAATACCCAACGCCCAAAATGAAGAAAGGAAAGGTTTATTTAGCTCACAGTTTATGGAGGTTTCAGTCCATACTTGGCTGGTTCAGAGGCAGAGTGGCACATGGCAGAGGGCAAATGTTCATGGCAGCAGAACGCAGCAAAAACAAAAGCAAAAGGGAGGAATAGCTGCAAGCAGCCGCTCCTCTTCCCTTACATTGTAAACAGGCTACCCCCACTCAGGGGCCGTGTACCTCTCACACTGTCTCCATGCCCTCCTCTTCCACAGGCTCAGGATGTATACAAAGTAAGCACCCTGGCTTCCTGTTGAGTCATTCAGCCAAACTTGTAGACTTCCCAAGTTGACACAATATCGACCATAACAGTTATATACCCCAAAGAATTTGTTTTAGTCCCTTTGAGACAGGGTCCCACTATGCAGCTCAGGCTGGCCCTGAGCTCACTTTGTAGCCCAGGCTGATCTGAAACTCACAACAACCCTCCTGCCACAGCCTCCCAAGTGCTGGAATTATTGGCATGTGCTACCACGCCCAGGCTATGCCCCAAAGAACTTAAAACAGGGACTCAAAGAGATAACATGTATGCCAATTTTCATCATGGCCTTATTCACAACAGCCAAAATTGGAAACAACCCAAATATTCATAAAAGAATGAATACATAAACAAAAATGGCATATAACTGCAGTGGAATATTACTCAGACATAAAAAGGAATGGAATTGTGATCTATCCCTTGACATGGCTGAACCTTGAAAATACTGTACTGAGTAAAGTAAACTAATCACAAAAGAACAAATACTATATAATTCCACTTACATAAAATACTCGGAACAGGAAGACTGATGGAAGCAGCAAGTAGCTTAGAGGCCACCAAGGGCTAAGTGGGGAGAGTGGTGGGGAGTTATTCCCAGATGGGTGCAGAATTTCTGCTTGTGATGATACTTTTTTCTTTTTCACTTTTTGAGACAGGGTCTGGCTATGCAGTTTAGGTTGGCCTTGAGCTCACTTTGTAGCCCAGGCTGGTCTCGAACTTGCAAACGATCCTCCAACCACAGCCTCCCGAGTGCTGGGACTAGAGGCATGGGCCGCCACACCTGGCTTTTTGTGATGATAAAAAAAAAAAATTAGAAATAGGACAGTTGCACAACATTGTGAATATAATTAGTGTAACCCAATGATATACTTAAACTGGTTAAAATGGCATGTTTTAGGGCCGGGGATGTAGCTCAGCAGCACAGGGCCGGCCTGGCAAATGCAAGGCGCTGAGTTTGATTCCTGGCACCAAAAAAAAAAAAAAGGCATATTTTATTATGTTATATATTTTACCAAAATGAAAAACTCAGTCTCTATCCAGAGGTTATGAAGGTATTATCTACTAAAACTGCAATTTACCCAGCACCACAAAAATAAAATAAAGCTTTGTAGTGTTGATTTATTACCTGGATTTGGTGAGATGGGGCCAGACTTCTTTCTCTTTCTTTTCTATTTTTTTATCTTTTTGAGACAGGGTCTCCGTATACAGTTCAGGCTGGCCTTGAGCTCATTTTGTAGCCCAGGCTGGTCTTGAACTTGCAACAATGCTCCTGCCTCAGCTTCCCGAGTGCTGAGATTACAGTCGTGTGCCACCATGCCTGGCTGGTTTTTCTATTTGTGTGCAGAGTCACATTTATAGTTTTCTATTAAATAATTCTGAGATAAGTACACCCTTGTTAGGTCATGTTTTTGACACATTGGTTTTTCATTTCTTAAAAAATCTTTCCTTTTGGAATTGGAGTTAACTGGCCTCACAGAATGTATGTGCATATAATCCTTTTTTTCTATTGTGTGCAACATAATTCCTTTTTTGCTATTTGAAATATGGCCTTTTAAAAATATTTTAATTGTTCTGTTTGTTGTTTCATTATAGAAATACATGGATAACAGAGATTTTGCTCTGTTTCCTTCACTGCTCTATTCCTAGTGCCTACAGTATTACTTGCAGATTGTAGGAGCACTACTGTGTTTTTGAATGAATACATTAATATTATCTTCAAAAAATTGGAATTGTTTTATAACTTTAAAAAATACTTGAAGCCAGGCATGGTGGTGCTTGTAATCCCAGAACTCAGGAAGCTAAGGCAGGATTGTTGTGAATTCAAGACCAGTCTGGGCTACAAAATGAGCTCAAGGCCAGCCTGAACTGCACAGGGAGACCCTGTATCAAAAAGACAAAACAAAACAAACAATAAAACCCAACCTACTGCAGGAGAAACTGTTAGTTGCTTAGCTATTATCCATTTCCCACATTTTCCTACTAAAAGATTACCTGTTGTTTTTTAAGGCAGTGGGACCTACATTTCTCAATCATTGAAGGTAAGAGTGACTAATGAGATACAAGTTAAAAAATCACTGAATTTCTATAAAATATCTTTTTTTTTTGGTACCAGGAATTGAACTCAGGACCCTGTGCTTGCCAGGCAGGCTCTGTGCCACTGAGCTATATCCCCAGCCCTGAAATAGTTTTATTATATTTTTATTTTAAAGATAAAAGAATATGAACTTGAATAACACAAAAACAATAGGGAAATACACAAATTATGGGGAAGACAGTAGGGGATTGACAATGAATGCTGTTTTATATAACATCATCTTCAATTTGTTACTCAGTTATCTCAAACACAACGAAGGAAATACACAATTATACAGAAGATAGTAGGGGATTAACAATGGCTGTTGTATTACATAATGTTATCTTTGCATTTCTTGGTTATAGATCAGTGTAATGCATAAATGATAAAGGAAACAGAATTATAGAGCAGACATTGGGGAATTAAAAATGGATGCTGTATTACAAAATGATGTCTTCATTATTGTTACTCAGTTATACAAATGATGGCATGTTCCATTAATCAAACAGTTTTCTCCACCCTCATCTTCATTGTTCTCCCACCCAATCAATCATTTTCTCTCTGATAATAACTGTACTTTTTGGTTTATTTACTACCTTGGGCTCTCACATTGGGAAGGCACATGGCTGCTTCTAATTATGCTGTAACAAACATGGATACACTCAAATTACTACGGCACTAGGTGGAAAAGCACCCATCCTCAAAGAAGGTACATATGCGTGGAGCCAAACATACTATAGTCATACCCGATTGATAAGCCCTCAAGGCCCTTGGGGGTCTGGTCCAGTCCTCAGTTTCACCCCCATGGACCACTGGGACCCACCTCAACAAGGCGCTCCCGGGGGTCCAGTCAAGTTGGCGGGTTTCCCCTATGGACCACCGGGCTCTGCCCCTGCTAGGCATTCCTGGGACCCAGCTGAGTTCTTGGGGTTGCCCCCAAGTACTGCTGGGCTCCACCCCAGCAAAGTGCTCCCAGGACCTGGACCAATTCACAGGATCACCCCTGGAGACTGTCGGGTTCCACCCGAATGAGGCACTCCTGGGGACTCAGTCAAGTTCTCAGGGTGGCCCCTGAGCACTGCCTGGCTCCACCCCAGCAAGGTGCTCCGGGGACCTGAACCAGTCCATGGGGTTGCCCCCACAGACCTGGAATCCACCCCAATGAGGTGCTCCTAGAGGCCCGGTCACTTTCTCGGGGTTGCCCCCAAGTACCACCGGGCTCCGCCCCAACAAGGCACTCCAAGAGGCCTGGTCCAAGTCCTCAGGGTCCCCATGTAGCCTGCAGGGACCCCCCCCCCCGACTTGATTCTCATTTCTAAACCTTCCTGGTACCAGGGGACCCACTTCTCTCCCTCTTGTCATTCTCATGTTGTTCTAGTCCAGTGTTTGGGTGGCGATCCTACGGGAGGATCCTTCTCTGCTGTTTTCCCAGTTGCCTTCCTGGCTGGGCTTTTTCTGCCCCAGTTTTGGCCCAGTTCTTGGAACTTCACTCTCTTACTGAGTCAGGCTTTCATGAGCATGGGCTTCCAAAGCTGAAGCTGTGAGCATAGGAATAAGGGAGTGGGCCAAGGGTGTGTATGGAGTGGTGACTCCCTCTTTCTCCTCCTCCTGTTTCTCTAACTGCGCCATGGCAGTTGTCTGAGCTATTTTTCAGGAAAGAGTCTTGTTTGCTCCCTGTGGGTGTTTGAATTCTCATTTCGAATCCTTTGATGCTGGGCATAAGTGGTGTGAAGTCCCCCCCACCCATGCTCACTGAGGATCGTGTACTAAGTTTAGTTACTAGTTTTCGGAGACAATTGGAGGAGTTTCTCAGGTCTTAGAGTATGTTGTCATCTCTCGATCTCCAGGACTGCTGTTTTTCACCTATCTTGTCTCTATGGGTTAATACAAAGTTCATATTTGCAAGTGGTGTGGAGTCCTTCTGGGTGCTCATATTAGTAGCAAGCCTCAACCTTCCAGTTTGTCATTGACCTGGCTGCTCTTGCTGACCCGTGGCTGTTGCTCTTCTTCCAGGTCACGCACCTAGGATCTTGGAGGGCCGGCATCGGGGGCTGTGGCCAAGTGAGAGGGATGCTGGGGCAGGGGTGGGCCTGTTTCCGTGCACCTCCCACAGCGGAACCACATGGCCCCACAGGTCCCGCAGCAGCTCTGCACCCCCCATGATGTCACCACATGGTCTGTGGCTGCTTCGCCTGTGCCCTGAGGCAGCTTTGCAAGTGCCACAGCGGGACTATGCCCAGTGGCAGCTCCAGGCATGCCTGGGCTGCGGCTCTGCAAGCCCTGGTGGAACCACCCCCAGTGTTGGCTCCGCACGCCGCAGTGGGACTGCTGAACTATCTTTAAAAGGGTCCTCCTTTAAAACCAGGAACCAAGTTCCTTTTCCCTTTTTTTTCCCTTTAGCCTGCCAGGAATTCAGATGTTAATACTAGAGCTCAAGCAGCCGTCTGGGACCAAGAGGAAAAGCCCAGAAGAATTGCATCTTCAGCATCTGTGGGCCCCTGAACAAATGCCACACCAAGGCCCAAAGCAGCACCTGTCTCTGGACCTCAAGTTATTCAGAAGAAAACAAACCTCTATCTTTTTTAATGCCACTAACCTCTCTTAGGCCTTTTCTGTTCCAGGAGGCAAATGCAATTCCTGATACTCTTGACCACCAGAGTATAGTGCAAGACTCTAAGGGTAGATTGTAAAGGTGCGATGCCCTTCCACTTTGCTTTCCTGGAATGCTAGCTCTTGGAACCCAGCAACCACGCTGTGTATAAGGAAGACTATGAACTATCGCATTTAGACAGAGTACGTTTGAAGGCAAGGGGCAGCTGTTTGATGTTAACAGTGCAGCTGAAGCCCAGCCAACAGCCAGCATCAACTTTAGTGTCAGCCCTTGAGTCACCCACAGCTTTGAGTCTTCCAGCACAAGGCCAAAACATTGTAGAGCAGAGACCCTTTCTTTGCCTTGCCCAAATTTGTAGTCCACAAAATCTGTAAGCCTAATAAAATAGTATTTTACATATTAAGTTTTAAGGTGGTTTATTATACAAGAATAATATTTAATATAAGAAAACTATGGGAACCTTTAGAGGAATGTTATGATAGATACAACGTCATAGTTTTTAGTCTTTAAAGATACTGATATTATAAAGAGAAGCAAACCAAATTCATTTATCCTGGTGATGGTAGGATAGGGCATTATGGCAGACTGCACACTGTACCTGCTCCCACAATCCATTTTTCAAAGCCTTTAATGGGAGACATGAATGCTAGTGAGAAAGGTTTTCTAGTGTATTGTCTACCTGAATATTACCATTGAGTAAGGTCTTGCCTATGGAATGTGAGAAAAAAATGACAGGGAACTTTGATGTTACTGGCTTAAAAGGAAACTGCTCTTCGTTTCCACTGCTCTCCCTCCCTTTAAGTTGGCTGACAGACCTAGGAGATGAAAGGACAGTTAGAAGGAAGTGGGCTCTGTGAATGTCAGTGGAGAATGAAGTTGCATCTAAACAGCTTGTTTACCTTTAGGCAGTTAGCAGAGAATAAAGATACTATTGACCTATCCACTGTGGTTTTTGATGTCTGTTATAAATGAGTTTAACTGCTCCCTTAATTTATATAGGTAGTTAGGAACAGGATTAGAGAGATAGACAGATAATGGAACCCTAGGACCATAGCCTACAATTTGACAGGATAGACGTTGACCAAGATAGCACTTTAAAGCAAGGAGTAAATCTAGAACAAAGGTAGGGGTGAAAAGTTACTCTTTTCTTTATTTATATGCTGAGTCACCTGGTCAGGTAATGATCACTGAGCTATCTGAAATTTGTAATCCGTTTAGAGACCTGTTATTTTAACAACTGATTGATGAGAAAATTTACAGTGTATAAAATGTTACATGAAATGTCTTATTTGGCCATTTTAGTATAACCTAGTCAAGTAGATCAACAAGCTGTCTTTCTGTCTCTCCCTTTTCTTTTCTATCTTCTTTTGTGTGTGGGGTGTCACTATGCAGTTCAGGCTGGCCTTGAGCTCACTTTGTGGCTGGGCTGGCCTTGAACTTGCAACAATCCTCCTGCCTCAGCCTCCCGAGTGCTGGGATTACAGGCATGTGCCATCATGCCCAGCTCTGTCTCTCCTTTTTCTCATGGTAAATTATATATAACATAAAGTTTAACATTTAAATTTTTGTTTTGTTTTTTGAGACAGGGTCTTTCTATGGAGTGCAGGCTAGCCTCGAACTTGTGCAATCTTCCTGCCTCAGCCTCCCTAGTACAGTACTGGGATTACAGGTGTGCACCACCATGCCCGGTTTATTTATTTATTTATTTATTTATTTATTTATTTATTGCCTTTTTGAGACAGGGTTTCACTGTGCAGTTCAGGCTGGCCTTGAGCTCACTTTGTAGCCCAGGCTAGTCTCGAACTTGCAACGATCTTCCTGCCTCAGTCTCTAGAGTTCTGGGATTGCAGGTATGTGCTGCCATGCCCCACCTCATTCTTTATAGTGGCTGCTTGATTTCTCATTTGTAAACAAAAAAACACATTGAGGAAAAAAAAACCATGTTTTTTAACTGTGCATCCTTCTCCACTAAATTTATACCTAAACAAGCTTTTGATTTAGTCACAGGAGTAAACTAATAAAGACCTTCTCCTCTGTGTTAAACCCATTTAAATAAAACAAATTAAATTTGTAACAAAAATTTCATGAATGTTTAAAAATTTTGAAGGGTTTGCTCTTTTATTCATTGTTGAATGGACTGCTTAAGGTGCCACACTAAGTAGAAACTACTGGATCTCAGATTTATTTTTTCTTTACTGTGTAGCTTGTTTTATTATTTATTTATTTATTTACTTCATTTTACAAAGAATCAACTTGATTGGATGTTGTTCGTTCCTTTTCTTGCCCTTGCCCATGACATTGGCTGGCACAAGGACTGGAGCCATTGCCTGGTACAGAGTAGAGGATATTTTATTGATGTAGTACAAACCAACCATGGAGAAGGTGAGCCGGGTGGTTACGCAGACTCAGTGGATGAGGCCAGATGCAAAGGGGGCCCACAGGAGGCACGGAAGAATCTCAGGGAAGATCTTTGCTTAGAACCCTTTGCCAGAGCCCAGGTTCTCCAGCTTGTTGAAGTCGGTGAGAGAGAACACGAAGAGGCTGGAGCCCAGCAGGCTGCTCTGGGTGGCGAGCCACTTGCTGGAGGCCAGCTGTAATTAAAATGAGGTTGAACATGAAAGACAACCATTTTACTTTCATCTGTAATGAACTTCCCATGGCCACTGGATGGTTAATTAAAAGTTCATTTAATGTTCATTTGCATCCCAGTGAAGAGCAGCAGGAAAAGGAGGGAAGACAGCACCAGCAAGGTGCCAGTGCCCACCACCGTCACGCCCGCCGGTGGTCCCAGTCGGCAGCTCTAGTCCTATAGCTTACTTTGTTACTGTTAACATTTGACGTATCAAAAAGTAAAACCCTACCATCCATAGCTGTATTCATTTACCTTTGAAACTCTAGATTTTATAGTTTTTATTTCCAAATGAACTGATAGTTATTAATCCACTTTACTACTCAAGCAAAAGTGAAAGGTGCTAATAAATTAAATGAATGCACTGTAGATGTCAAAACGAGTATCTAAAAACCTGAAAACAGTGCCAGATGCAATTCCTAGGGATGCTAATTGATTAATGTCAAAAAATAATGCTCATTCTTTGATTCTTACTATAGAAAATATAGAGGAAACTGGTATGTGTAACACAGTACAGCAGCCACAGAGGGACAGATTACACAAAATTTTTTCTATTTTAATTTTTACTGTATTATATCACTGTGAGAAATGTTTCTTAGCTGAGTGTGGTAGTTCAAACCTATACCCAGCCTCTCAAGAGGCTGAGGCAGGAGAATCACTGCAACTTTGAGGCCAGCCTGGACTACATAGTGAGTTCAAGACCAGCCTGTAACTACATAGTGAGACCCAGTCTCAAATACAAAACAAGGGCTGGGGATATAGCTCAGTGGAATAAGCGCTTGCCTAGCAAGCACAGGGTCCTGAGTTCGATCCCCAGTACTGCAAAAAAAAAAAAAAAAATCAAATACAAAACAAAAGAAAAAAGAAATGTTTCTTGATACATAAAAAACAAAGAGTTCTCAGATAGTACCTTACATTTAACTAGAAAAAATGACCTTCAAAAAACAGCTGTTTTTTTTTTTTAAAGAAGAAAGTAAGTTACTTCTTTGGATAAGAAATATCTTTCAGTCTCAAAATTTTCTTCTCCTCAAATTTACATGAAAAGACAAGAATTTAAAAAGAGGGAATGCTAATTTTGAAATACAAGTTTTGTGTAATTTCCTTTTTCTTCTTGATTAAAGAATTTTTTTCCTCTACTGTGGATTGTGGAAGTCTTTAACTTTTAATTAACTATCCAGCGACCATGGGAAGTTCTTTATAGATGAAAGTAAAATGGTTGTCTTTCATGTTCAACCTCATTTTAATTACAGTGTGCTGTGTGTTTGTGTGTATGCGATTTATGCATTGCTTTGAGCAAGATATCACAAGGTTTAAGAGAATGAGTATAGTTTTTAATCTTGTTACATCCCTGCATTAAAACCTGTAATTTTACACAGAATTAAATCTGAACCATTGAGCCAGTATATAGGGAGCCACTGGGAGCTGGGGGCAACCCCTATCTTGCCAACTTCATTTGCTCCATCTACCCCAGGTGGTAAGTCATGGTCTCCTCAAAATGCAGCGGAGAATTTCCTCAGGAGCCAAGCTTTTACCTAAGGCTTTTTTTTTTTTTTTGAGAATTTTCCTTTCTGAAAACCAGAATTCTAACATTCTTTTGAGGTTTTGCTCAGCCACACTCTTCTTTTTTTTTTTTTTCAGCCACACTCTTCAATAGACTGTAACTATAGTGGTTCCTTGGTGGTATCTCTCTGCAACAACCTCTGTTAAACAAACCTTCTCTTTGAAGAAGTCCCCTGTCTTTATCTTATGTTTCATAGCTGCCTCTCAAGTCCTGCATGCTCAAGAGGTTACTGGAGTAGGTTTTGAGTAGAAAGTACAGTGGGAGCCGGGTGTGGTAACGCATGCCTGTAATCCCAGTATTTTCCCAGAAGAAAGTACTTGGTGTTAATATGAGTAAGTGGTATGATTTTCCTTCTCTCTTTTATTTTATTTTATTTTATTTTTATTTTTATTTTTTTTGTCTTTTTGAGACAGGTCTTCACTACGCAGTTCAGGCTGACCTTGAACTTACTTTGTAGCCCAGGCTGGTCTTGAACTCGCAAGGATCCTCCTGCCTCAGCCTTCTTAGTGCTGCGATTATGTGAGCGCACCACCACGCCTGATTGCTTCTTTCTTTTAACTGGTTAGTTGTGTGACCTTTTGTGCCAGTTACTTAAACTTTCTCTCTTTTTTTGTTTTGTTTTGTTCTGTTTTGTTTTGTTTTTTGGGACCAGGAATCAAACTCATGACCTCACACTTGCCAGGAAGGCACTACTGCTGAGGTATATCCTCAGCCCTCTCAAGATTTTCTGACCCACAGTTTTCCAATCTATAAAGTAAGGAATATTCCATCAGCCTTGCAGTATTCATTTGAGAATTAAGAGTAGGTGTGATGCACATGATATTATGTGTAATGTAAATAACCAGCTGACACCACCAGGTTTAGGTAAAGGCAACATGGCATGGGATTTACTGTGCCTGAGTACAGGCAGAGAATGCAGTAAGACTGTCCTGAACAAAGAGAACTGTGTCCCTTTTATAGGGGTGGAGAGAAGGCAGGGAACATTAGGTGGGAAGATCCCAATGAACATCTGTGGTTAAAGTTTTCTAGCAATCTTGCATCTCAGTGGGCAGAGTCCTTTAAAGTGTCTATTGTAAATTCTTGGGTGTCACCTGATGTCTCCAGGACCTGCAAAGTTCCTTGTTCTTGCTTATCGCCTTTCCTGTGTTTGCCAAAGACAGCCTCAGCGCTGAGCTGGATACCCTGTAGAGAGTGGTGCTTCTGCTGACAAGCAGGTGGGAGGCTGGGAAAAGTCAGACCAGGTTGGAGACTTGCACTATGTACATAGTAGGTGTTTCACAGATGATTGTTACATATACTTGATTTTTTGCTCACATTCTACTGGTAGCCACCAATAGGCAGTCTTGTGTTAGTGAACTTGCACTTTTAGAACTAGATCACATTCTTGAAATTTTTATTACATCAAGTGAGTTGGATCTACTTGCCTTTCTTAAGGGTCCCAAAGACCATCTTGTATGACTATAATATTCTGGCAGCAGAGATTTTCTTTTTCTTTTTGGTGGGTACCAGGAATTAAACTCAGGACCTTGCATTTGCCAGGCAAGTGCTTGTGCCGCTGAGCTATATCCCTGGCCCAACAGAGATTCTAAACTAGCAGTTCTCCACCGGGGAAAATTTGCAATCCCTTTTCCAGGGATACTTGGCCATATCTGAAGGCATTTCTGATTGTTACAAATGGAAGATGCTACTGGAATTTACCTAATACAAGCTAGCAAAGCCTCATTCTATAATGCCCAGGATAGCTCCTTGCAACAAAGATGTAGTCAACCCAAAATGTCAATCATGCTGAATTTGTGAAATCTTATTCTGAATTCATCATTTTATGGAGTCTGAAAAGGTATCACAACTTGAATTTTAAAAACCCTAGGAACATGGAGTTCTGGGTTCTAGTTCCAGTGGCCTCCAGCAGGGTTTAAAAAGGAGAAAGGATGCAGGTGAAAGCAGGACATCAGTGCTGACTGAGTCAGGGGAGCCACCCGAGACCAGCCTCGGTACCTGGGGCCACTGGAGTCACCCGAGGGCCACCGAGGGATCGCCTTCGCGCGAGGCTTCACCAAGGGCTGCCTGCGTGGCTCTCAGATGGATCCCACTGGCTGGGGGGGACCAGATCGCTCCCAGCCCAGGTGCCGGGGACGTGCAGTGGCAAAGCGCAAGAACCTCATCTAAGTCTTTTAGCCTGGCCATAAGGTCTGGCCCAAACCACAAGGCTGGAATATTTGCACAGGATGATAGCACCAACTATAAGAGGAACTCAGCTGTTTCTAGGATAAATGGCCATGACCACTTGGTGGTCCAAGTTTCACACAAGAAGAAACGTCTTTTGGAATCCTGCCCTTGGCCACGAGAAACTTACTGAACGTTAATCCATCCTGGCAGACCCATAAAAGATCACTGCTGCATTTTGGGAGCAGCCTGATCTCCCTTGTTTTTGATCACTGCTAGCTCCCTTTCCCTGAAGCCCCTTTCTCACTACCTGCCTCAGAGCCTTGCCTGGGTATTTGCTTATTTTATTTTATTCTTCTTTGGTATTTGCTTATTAAAAGAAAAGGTAATGAATTAATGACCTCTACAGTGACAGCTAGTTCTTTAGCTCTGGTATCCTAGAGAAGAATACACATAGTGATTTGCTTTAATAAAAGAATCTGTACTGTAAACAGGTGGCTAAGAAGTTTTGGTAATGCCCACATTCCAATCAATGTAGTCATAATCAGCGTTTTCATGTGCCTGTCTGGCACTGCAGTTTAGACAACTATGATATCTATTAAAAAGAAATGGACAGTACTTCCAGTGTCCAGTGGCTTGGAAGATTCTGTTTTATCAAGAAATAAAAAGTTAGACAAACAAATAACAAACAAAAAACAATCATTCTTAGATCCTTAAGAGACGTAAGATCACAGGGCAAACTGCAGCCACTCGGACTGGGAGGGAGGGAGGGAGAAAGTGCAGAAAAACACAAAGAGAACACAATTTATCAAGGCAGAAACCTCCACAGGCACTCTCCTTAGGGTAGGGAAACCCGAACCATAATTAGAATTGCTGGAGGCTCAGAGTAGACATGTGCAAGTTTAAGTCTCCAGGGTATCTCTCTGGGCTGTGGGAACTATTTATAGTTTTATGAGTTTTATCTCCAAAAGTTTGATTAGATTCTTACAGTGAAGAATAGGGAAACATCCCAGTTTACTTTCAGCAGGGGGTTGAGGGAAAGGAGCAATTTTGAAATATGCAGGGAATTCTGATCTTCCTAACAAGGCCTGCCCTGAAGAGACTTTTTTTTTTTTTTTTTTACCAGAACCTAGATTACTGGGGTTTTATCTTGAAGTTCAGGCAATCTTGGGGAAGGGTGATACTGTACTCAAGCAGCTGTAGATTGCCATATGAGAAAAGGGAAATCTCTGCTCTGTTCCAGTCACTCTGTCCCACCTAAAGTGGGGGAGAACCAAGAACACACATTTGTGAATTCACACTTCAGAGGCACAAGCTCACCAAAACCACAGTTTTATTTATTTATTTAATTACCTACTATGTAATTTTAATCCCAAGACTATAGAAAGTTTTCTCTCTTGACACTAATACTGACCTACTTACTGAAGTCCCTTGCAACCGGTACATCATCTCCAGCTGTCAAGAAAAAATTACAAGGCGTATTAAAAGACAAAAAACAATTTGAAGAGACAAGACAATGATCCGAACCAGACTCATATGTGATGGGGAGGTTGGAATTATAGCTTGGGAAGTTAAAACAACTATGATTAATATACTTAGAGCTGTAATGATTAAAGTACATGGCAAGGAAAAACAGATGGGCAATGTGAGCAAGAGATGGATATTCTAAGAAATAAAAAGAAATGCTGCAGGCCCAAATTACTGTAATAGAAAACAGGGGCTAGGGATTTAGCTCAGTGGTGCAATGTCTGCCTGGGAAGGAGGAGGTCCTGGGTTTGATTCCTGGTACCAAAAAAAAATGAAAGAAATGTAACAGAAAACAATGCTCTTGAGCAGGCTGAATGAAGTTACTCATTAGTATACTAAACATGGTTGATGAAGAAATTTGAGTTTGAAGATGTGTCAGTAGCAATCTTCCAAGCTAGGTGTAGTGAATGACTGATCCCAGCACCTGGGAGACTGAAGCAGGATGATCCTGATTTTAAGGCCAGCCTGGATGTGAGGGAGAGTCTATCTACAACAAAACAAAACAATTTCCAGAGTGGAAAAGCAAAATAAAAAAATTTAATAAAATGAATCAGAGCATCCAAGAATAATGGACTAAATAGAATACTGTTATATGTGTGTAATGGGAGTTATAGAGGGAGAAGAAAGGTGCAGAAACAACGACTGAGAATCTCCTCAAATCGATGACAGACACCTAACCACCATCTAAGAAGCGCAGAAAACAGAGAGAGGATTTAAGAAAGGGGCAGATGGGCTCCCTCCCTCCCTCCCTTCCCTCCCTTTTTATTTTTATTTGGAGACAGGGTCTCGATATGCAGTTCAGGCTGGCCCTGAGGTCACTTTGTAGCTCCGGCTGGTTTCAAACTTGCGACGATCCTCCTGCCTCAGCCTCCTAAGTGCTGGAATTACAGGCATGCGCCACCACACCCGGCCAGAAACATGCTCTTGATAGAATAGCTTAGAGGCTGGTGATATAGCTCAGTTGCACAAGCGCCTGCCTGGCAAGTGCAAGGTCTGGAGTTTGATTCCCAGTACCAAAGAAAAAAAAGATACCAAAAAAGATGTAATAGTTCAGCTTATTTTAGAAACCACTAGGTCACAGTTTTCAGAAAGTATCTTCTTAGGTTTTTGTGTTTTCCCTGCCTGCTTAGGTTATTGCTTTGGATCTCATGTCATCTTTAAGTCACCTTTAGTTGCCCACCATGTGGCTGTGATTCTGTGTATATAATGAGCACCAAAAGCTCTGAGGTGTACTATAGTCTCACTTGATTTTAAGACAACTTTAAAGCACTGACAAATGGTGACTGGTGTTTGCTTCTGGACTAACATCCAATCTTAGGTTTCAAAAGGGAAGATTGTTTTTAAGACTTAACTAACATTTATCTCAAAAATACCCCCAAGGTGAGGAGTGATGCTTATTTTGTGCACTGGTTAGCAAGCTAAACTCGAGTCATAGCCTGCAGCTTTCCTCATCCAAGGCAGGCCAAATGGGTGGCTCTGCAGTTTACCGAGAGTACTACCTCAGCTGTGCCCAACGCCTGTGATTGTGTCTTTATACACCAATGGTGTGGTTTTTTTTTGGTCTTTTTGAGACAAAGTCTCACTATGAAGTTCAGGCTGGACTTGAGCTCACTTTGTAGCCCAGGCAGGTCTCAAACTGGAAACGATCCTCCTGCCTCAGCCTCCTAAGTGCTGGGATTATAGGTGTGTGCCACCACGTCCGACCTGTATGCTCAGATATCCCGCTTCTCTATCAAAATTGAGAAAGCCGAAGAAGTACCCAACATTAGGTCATCGCCCATCATTTGCCTCATTTTCTCTTCTAAAGGAAATGGATGTAATATTATATAAGAAGATGTATGGAGTGACTACAGGTGACTGAGGACTGATACATCTAAGGTGCAGCAACCCTTTGAAGATGGTAAAACTCTGGTAACGTGTGAGTTTTTGCTTTTGTATTTTGAGATGGGGTCTTGCAAAGCCTCTTGTGAAGATTTGACATGTTGAGTTAATGTGCCTGCTAGACAACCAACAAGAAATAGTATAATGTAAAATGTAACTTCCGTATAAAACACTGAAAGCGTAATTTGCAAGCAATTACTGTTAAGTCTATCAGGGTGGAGTGAAAGCAGCCACTGCCAACAGTAAAGCAATGGGCCGGGCTGCGTTCCAGGAACAATTTCACACATTGAAAGTTGAATTTCGTCTAATGTTCATGTGTCAAAATTTTGCACATTTTTTAAAACAGTTTTTGATTTCTGTTAAGTTTCGAGTAGTATGGTTTGTAAGCCTACACATTTAGTTTCTAGCCCTTTACAGGAAATTTGAAGAATCGTTACAATTGAAACAAAACAGGACATTAGTTGATCAGTTGGAAAGCTGAGGCTTCATATCACCATTTACTTTTCTGAGCGCATGCGCATGCTGGGGACTGAACCAAGGTCCTCTAAACATACGTAGGTTCAAAAAGTGATTGATCTTACTCATTTTTCTTCCCCTAAACAAAACCAAACTCTCTGAATATTGTAAACCCAGGCTGTGAACAATCCGCTTGCCTTTCGTTTCTTTTTCTGAAAAAGCGCAATCCTTTCAAAGTCTGCAGCTATGGTGAAAAAAACCCTTTAAACTTGACAGTGACAGAATAGGAGGCACAAACACGATTAAAGAAAGGATTTTTTTTTTCCCTTGTGCTGTGTTATCTCTGCACCTTACTACAAATTCCTCGGCCCAACCCCATGCCTACAACGAAATCAAAACGAAGTCCCCTCTGTCACCAGAGGGGTCCTCTCCCTCAACTGATTCGCGGAAATGACGCCATCAAAAGCTCCTTCGCGGGTCTTCGTAGGGGCGGGGGTAGGGCGCTGACGTCAGCACGCCGGTCTTGACTCGTGTGTCCTGACCTCGGCCCTGACGCGCCGGTCCCGACACGCCGGTCCTGACCTCGACTGCGGCTGCGCAGGTATGCTGGGCGGGGCCTTAGGTTGTGTCTCTGTGCGGCCTGCGCCACTACTGCCGCGCCGACGCCTGAGGGCGGGGTAATTCCTGAGCGGCCGCAATGATTAGCGGAGGTGCCGCCCCGCCCCCCCCGCTCCTCCCGCCCGCAGAGTGACACGGGGGCTGAGCTAGGGAAGGGGTGCGGGCGCCGAGTGCTACTGCGGCCGCCGAGCTGTGTGAGTGCGGTGAGGGGCGCGGGCGGAGGGAGAGGGGTTGCGAGGCGTGGCAGGGCATGGGGGTGCCCCTGCCAGGCTCTGGGCGGACGGCTGTGGAGCCGAGGCTGGCCGAGGGGCGAGGCTCTCTCCTGGCTTCGGCCCGGGAGACGGGTCCTGGGTCAGGGTCGCCTCGAGTCGCGCTGCCGGCGTTCTCAAGCTTTTCTCGGCAGCCCGGCACCTCAGCGTGCCTGCGCTGTAGTGGTCTGGGACGCAGGGAGGGCTTTTAAAGCTCCCGCAGCGCCTGGAGGCTTTCCCGGGCGCTTCGCTCCTTCCCCGCCCGGAGGGAGCCGCGGAGAGGAGCCGGGTGGGCGCAGGTGTCGTCCCGTGAGCCGCAGAGTTAGGCGGAAGGTTTCTTTTCCCTTCCTCCCGCCTGCGATCGGCCAGCATTCCCACCGCTTTCCAGAAGCGGACTAGGAAACTTCAAGTAAGGCTGGGCGTGTTTGGAAGGTGTCCTGGGAATGTGCGAGCGCGGACGATTCCTGGTCTGTATTCTCCCTGAATGCGTTTAGGGTTGTGAGTAGGGACCCGGCTTTAGAGACCGGCCCCGCAGGATTCTAGGACTTGATATTAATGCTACCTATTGGGTGCCGCGCGGTATTTTCCTGAAACATCAGTTTCTGTGAAATCTGAGCAGTGTAAAAGTTTATCCTGTTCATTGTGACAAGGAGAAGCAGATAAATACAGTAATCTAGTTTCTGATAAGTCTGGATTTTTAAAATGTGGCCTCTCTCTTTCGGTATTTTTCTCTTTCACAGATTTAATTAATTGCCTAGCTACCACAGATGAAGATGTGCTGGAATAAATGCTGAAACTGCCTTTTATTGACCAGAGACCGTCTGTGTTTTGCATTTATTTTTGCTTTCCCTACCGCTTTGAACTTTATTGTAACGGCCGAGAAACTTGGAAAATAAAATGAACATGCCATAGTCTTGAATATGGTTTTTTGAGAAAAAAAATTAAAGTGCCAGAGTGAAAGCCAGAATGGCATCCAGAGAGAGGCTCTTTGAACTTTGGATGCTTTACTGTACAAAGGTAATCATTTTCCTTTTTATTTCTATGTTTTAAATACTTTATTACAAAACTTTGTGACTGGCTTTATTTATTTAATGGATGCTAGTATAGTTATTAATAACCCCAAATGTAAAAACACAGAAGGGATTTTCTGTTTTTCAGATTTCAGTACATAACAGATGTTGGCCATAGGGTGTGTTTTTATTCGATTCTTCCATGATTTCAAAGTTAGATAAATAAAATTATTTAAATGAGACAAATATTTTTGTTTATACTGATACAAGTGGGAGCAGGATAAAGACATTTTGTGAGAAGGGCATTAAGCATTTTTCTCATAATTGACCTTTTAAGTTGTATAGAAAGGCTACTGACATGCTCACTATGCTATTACCACTGTTAAACTTAATGAGCAGTGTCTCATTTGGTCATCCTGTGTCCTGAGGACATTATAATTGTCACCTTTTACTGATGAGAAAACTGATGCTTTGAGTCCATACTTTTAGCCATTATAATTGACTCCATAAAATTTTTGTTTTCATCACTTAGAAATAATTTTCTTTTTCTTCGTGTAAATTTTTAGGTGGTAGCTTTGATTTTAGGTTATTGAGAAGGATGTTCTTTTATTTTTTTATTTTTTTTTTTTTGCGGTACTGGGGATCGAACTCAGGACCCTGCGCTTGCTAGGCAGGCGCTTATTCCACTGAGCTATATCCCCAGCCCCTAGAAGGATGTTCTTTTAAAAGGTATTTTCAAGTGAGGAACCCTATTACTACTTTGAAGGTAGTGGCTAGGGTTAGAGAAACACAGCTAATCTATTTAAATGGGATAGTTTCAGATCTTTAAACAGTGGATATTTCTTAAACAGTGATCTCATTTGTCTGTAACATTAAATTTTAACTTCCCTGTTTGATAGCTATAATAATTACTAAAGCATGTACACCTTGCAATGTTTAATAGGAATATTTAAGTGATACTGTTCTTATTGAAAAGGTAGTATAGTTTGCTAGCATACACTGAATTTTATTATTGACTTTTTTGAGACAATGTCTTGCTGTGAACCCAGGGTCGTCTTGTCTCAGCCTCTTGAACCTCTCGAATTAAAGAAACGTACCATCGTGCTGGGCTTACTGACTTCCAGTGTATGCGAATCCTTGCTCTCTTTTGAGATATTTGTCCTTAGTAATGAAGGTTTTAGTAATCATGGGCTTTTTGTTGTTGTGCTAGGGCTTGAACTCTGGTCTCAAATGTGCTAGGGAAGTGCTGTACCACTGAGGTTATCAATCTCTAGGATCTGACCAAATTTTAAAGCCTCTCTCTTCTTGGACAGAAAGATAAATCCCATTTTTATGTTTAAAATTAAATCACACATGTACTTAGTAAGATAATTTCTAAAATTGTTTTTAAAGTGTAGTTACTTGTAACTATGATTTATGTTTTGTTCTTTGATGGATAATGTACTAATTAGATACTAACTTTTTCTTCTGCAGACCCCTTGATTCAGGTAGCTGTCAAATATAGCTCACAGATTGGACTCTTCTACCTAACAGGAATGATTGCTAAATGGGCCTTCTCTGGCCTTACTGTCCTTATTGCTGCCACTCTAACACTTAGTCCCTGAAGACCACCCGACTCCCCTCCCCTTGATGAGCTTGTGCTTGTTTTTACACTTTTTTTTTTCCGGTATTGGGGCATGAACCTAGGGAATTCCTGCTGAGCTACATCCCACATATTTATTTATTTTTTATTTCATTTTGAGATAGATAGTCTTGCTTAATCGCCAAGTTGCCCAGTTCCACCCTCCTGCCTCATGATATTGGGATTATAGGCATGAAACTCATGCCCAGCTTTTTTTTTTTTTTAAATACTTCTGATGAATTTTTGTATGGCTTCGGGACTGCTTATATGTATGAATGTTGTTTTGTCTTTTTTGAGACAGGGTCTTGCTATGCAGTTCAGGCTGGCCTTGAATTCATAATGACCCTCCTGTCTCAGCTAGGGTTACAGGCGTGCACCACCACACCCAGCTTTGTATTTTGTTTTTGAGGTGCTGGAAATTGAACCCAGGACCTTATCCTTGCTAAGCAGGTACCCTGCCACTGAACTATAACTCTTATAAAAATGTCTACAGTTTAGTTTTTTTTTAAATTTTCAGTATTAGGGATTGAATGTTGAACCCAGTGAGCCTTGTCACTGAACTGCATTCCCAGTGTTTTAATTTTTTTTTTTTTCCTTTGGTCTTTTTGAGACATGGTCTCACTATGTACTTCAGGCTGGCCTTGAAGTCATTTAGTCAACCCTGGCCTGGAATTCAGTGATTCTCTGCCTCAGCCTCCCAAGTGCTGGGATTACAAGTTTGAGCCACCATGCCCAGATTGCTGTGTAGCCTAGGCTGGCCTTTAATTTGCAATCCTCCTGCCTCAGCTTCTGGAACGCTGGGATTTCAGGCATGTGCTTCCATGCCTGGCTCTGTGACTTAGTTCTAAGAACTTCGTAGATGTTTTTGTGGGCTTCCAAGTGTAAAAGTCTCTTGTTTTGTGACCTTGAACAAGACTTCTTTGGGTCTCATTTTTCTCACTTGATGACTAAGCATGTATACAGGAAGAATGCTTGTTTTGACTCACCATTAAGAATTTTGTTTATTTTGTCCACTGAGGGACAGTTAATTTTCTTTTGTTTGACCTCATTATGTAAATTGTTATATAGAATTTTTTAGTTGTTTTTTAAAGCTTTTGTTTTGGAAAATTTTAATCATCTACAAAGTAGAGACAATACAGTGAACTCTTGTTATCTAATAAATACCCCACTTTAACGAGGATGAATTGATATTTAGTCAAGTTTATAATCTTCCATTTCTCTTTCCTGTTCTTCTGAATTATTTTAAAGCAAATCCCAGGCCAGGTGCAGTGGCGCATACCTATAATCCCAACACTTGGGAGACTGAGGCAGGACGATTCTTGCAAGTTCGATATTAGCCTGTGCTACAAAGTGAGCTCAAGACCAGCCTGAACTGCATAACGAGACTCTGTCTCAAAAAGACAAAAATAAGGGCTGGGGATATAGCTCAGTGGAATAAGCACTTGCCTAGCAAGAGCAGGGTCCTGAGTTCAATCCCCAGTACCGCAAAAAAAAAAAAAAAAAGACAAAAATAAAATAAAGCAAATCCCAATTTATGATCCTACTCATAGATATTTAAAGATACATGTATAAATAACAACTCTTAAAAAGTTACGTGATTCTTTAAAGTATCAAATGTATTGCCACATTCACACTTTTTTTTTGTACTGGGAATCAAATTCACGCAGGTGCTTGTGCTGCTGAGCTACATCTCTGACCAGCTAAGCTATATCTATATCCCCAGCCCATACTTTTCTGATAGGGCCATAATAATCCTTTGTTTTTTTTTTGGTCTTTTTGAGACGGTCTTGCTATGCAGTTCAGGCCGGCCTTGAACTCAGTTTGAAGCCATCTAGTCTTGAACTCAAAAAGATCCTCCTGCCTGGACCCTCAAAAATACAGCCCCCCACCCCCAACCCCCCATGCTGGGATTACAGGCATGCACCACCTTGCCCAGCCATAATAATCTTACACTATAATCTTACCACTATAGCCATAATGATCTTACATTACCACTATTTGATACCATTTGAAACAAAATTTACACATTTTATTTTATTGAAAGTATCTGTGAAAATTTAATCTGTAGGTTCCCCACACCATATTTTCCTTCCTTTCTGTTGAGGAAACTGGATTTTGCCCTTAAGTTTTCTAGTCTGAATTTTGCTTATTCACTTTTCTTGGTTTTGTTTAGTTGTCCTTGTTATCTGGTCACACCTATAATCTCAGACTCAGGAGGCTGAGGCTGGAGGATTGCTCCGAGTGAGTTTGAGGCCACCTTGGGCTATGTAGTGAGTTCAAGTACAGCCATAACTACATAGTGGGATCCTGATTCAACTAAAAATGAAGAGGAAAAGACCCCAACAATTCAGATTCTATTTTGGGTATGGAAGACTAGGAAAATCTACAAATGTAGCAATTACCAGTGATTTTTACTTAACTCTATCATTTCCTTAGGATTTTGCAAAACCCTTAATACAGTACTCTAATTCTGTTTGTTGCATTTACCAGAACACACAGAAATATGCCTCTTAGTCTGTGGTTGGCATTCTCTAAAAGGAAGGCAGGCAACATAAATATTTGATTCTTTTTTTTTTTTTTTGAGACAGGGTCTCACTATGCTGTTCAGGCTGGCCTTGAGCTGACTTAGTAGCCCAGGCTGGTCTTGAACTCACAACAATCCTCTTGCCTCAGCCTCCTGAGTGCCTGGATTATGCGCCATCACACCCAGCAGGTTCTTTTACTTTTCACAACAATGACTTGATTTACTTCTCTCTCTCTCTCTCTCTTTTTTTTTTTTTTTTTTGTCTTTTTGCAACAGGGTCTTGCTATGCAGTTTAGGCTGGCCTTGAGCTCAGTTTATAGCCCAGGTTGGCCTCAAACTCACAATGCTCTTCCTGCCTCAGCTTTCTGAGTGCTAGGATTATAGCCATGCACCACCCACACCTGGCTTGAAGTTATTATGTATTATAAGCAGGATGAATTCTAGTCACCTAGTACCTTCTCATCCCTTTCACTGGTATATAAGACTATTACAGTGATTCAGACATGTAGTCTGAAATTTTCATGCCTGCAAATGGTCATCTCCACCCAGGGTCAAGGACTTGATTAACAGTGCATTTCATATAGCTCTTCCAAGTTAAACATTAATTTGAACAGGTTTAATCTCGTATCTGGCTTTTAGTTCAGTAGTTAACAACTTGTATCGATATATTTATCTTGAGTATAGAAGGCAAAAGGACTTAAACTGTTGAATGTCTAAAGTTTTTAAGCCAGGTGCATGCCTGTAATGGCACTTGGGAGGCTGAGGCACGAGGATTGTGAGGCCCACCCGAGTTACACAATAAAACCCAAAACAAAAAAAGAATTTTGTTATCTATATAGTTGCTATGTTCACTGTTTTTTGTTATTACTGATGTTTTGTAGTATTGGGGATAGAATACAGTGACTTTACACTGAGCTACACCCCAGCCTAATTTAATGTAGTTTATAATTTAACTTTGAGATAGGTTCTTACTTAGTTGCAAAGCTGTCCAGCTTGGGCTCAAACTTGTGATCCTCCTGCCTCAGCAAGTGCTGGGGTTACAGGAGTGTACCACCACACCTGGCTGTTAACTGTCTTGTTGTTTTGGGTGGGTGGGTACCCTGAATTGAACTGAGGACCTCGCACTTGCCAGGCAGGTGCTATGCCTCGGAGCTATATCCCTGCCCGTTCATTATTTTGATATTATTTCTTTATTTAACATACTTAATGTGGAAGAGACAGAGAAACAAATAGAGAGTAACTTCATTCCAACTTTTGGGTTTATTATGCAACATTTTGGAGCTCATCCATTTGCATAGAGAGAAATAAATATGCCAAGTTCCTTACTTCAGCCTGACTCCCGTGAACTGGCATGAGGATAGTTTTCTGTTAGCTTTTATGGGACCACTGCTGTTGGTCACTGGAATATGAAGAAACAAACCTTGCCATTCAGATGTTTAGGTAAAATTAATCTGTTTTTGTTCTGTCTGTTGTAAAGTAACAAATGAATTAATCTCAGTAAAAAGATACAGAGTGACTCAGTGTAGCCTTTAGAAATGTGGCAATGCAGGTTGAAATTCAGCTTTTTTTTCCCTTCAGATTTAGTTTCCACTGAATAATTGTGTGGCACCAGCAGAGGAACCAAAATTTAGTTCTAATTCTGCTTGGGATCTTGAAGGGCCTCAAACAGGTTACCTAGTTTCTTTATATCTCAGATTTTTAATTTGTCACATTGAAAAAAATAACTATTTTACATATCTGTCAAAATTGTTCAGAAAACTGAATAGGTTGTATTAAAATATACCTTAAGATTAAAAAATATAAATACATACTGTTTGTTAGTATTTTGTGAGCACGTATTGTGTGTGTCAGGGTGTTTCAAGATTTCTTCCAGGTAGCATTTTATTATATAATAATGGAAGGAACAGCGTTGTCTTGTCTTTTCATCAGTAGTAATGAAGCTTTGATCATGAATGTCTTAAGTAATTTTAGTCTGTACTTAATTATTCTTGTATCCAAGAGTAGTGTCGAAGTATCTTTAATGATTTGAGGTCCCTCCCAGCCAAGTTTGTTTTGGACCTTGGTGATGCTTCATTTCCTGCTGTTGCCCTTTGTCCTGCTAAATCTGGAGTATGACTGAAATAGATAGTTTTGCAGTGAGCTCAGACTAAATTTCCTTTTCAGAATAAAAGTTTTATTTCATAAAGAAACAGAACTTAGAGGTGTTTTATTCAGGTGACAAATACAGGTTTTTGTACAGGTTTGGAAAAAATAGAATGAATACTCTTCTGAGAAAATTATCAGTTTATTAGAATGTGTTATAATCGTTAAGTAAAATTTTTAGGCTCAGTTCATAATCAACTCTTAAAATTTAGTCTGAAGCTGGGCACAGTGGCTCACACCTGTAATCTCGGCCTGTAATCCCAGTACTCGAGAGGCTGAGGCAGGAGGATCACTATGAGTTTGAGGCCAGTCTGGGCTACAAAGTGAGCTCAAGGCCAGTCTGAACTACATAGGGAGATCCTGTTTCAAAAAGACAAAAAAAAAAAAAAAAAAGTTAAGCATGAAAACTTAGTTTTCTACTGTTGAATATTGAAATTTAAGTGTCCCTAGTAGAAGGTAGAATTGGTGAACTTAAGGTATAGACATATAGGTCATGTACCATTTTTGTTGTTTTTATGTTGTTTTGATTTTGTCTTCATTGTTGTTTTGTTAATTTTTTAAAATAAAAAATGGTATAGATATATATAGTATAGTATGTAGATGCAGAAGTAAGTTTAGACTTTTAAGTGTTGAAACTGATACTTGGATGTTCCATGACAGAGTTAGCCCATACAAGATCACTGGTAAGCATTTCGAGCTTTAAGTACTTCACACGCACGTGTAGAAATACACAACATAGGTCTTGAGTTCAAAAGGAAAGTTAATGCTGAAAATGCAGATTTGAAAGTCATACTGATGGCTATATGTGCCTAAGGAAAGTAAAAATCAGTAAGTCTTAGAGAATATTATCACTCAAAAAGATAGAGCAATCTGAAACTCCTCTGCCTTAAACATGTAATAAGTATTTTGTGGTTTTTCCTGTTTTAGTAAAAGATGTCAGAGGAAGAAGAGTTTAAATGGGTGGAAAACCTTAGAAAGTAGAGTTAAGAACGGAACAGTGAGGAGAGTCAGATGTGACATAGCACAAAGGAAAGCAGTATGGAACATGTATTGAGCACAGCATTTCAGGGATTATCAGTGACTTTGGCAAGAGCAGTTTGAAAAAGAGTGGCCAAAAAACCTATTAAAAATACAAGTTAATACTGTTTTTCATTTGATTGGCATATTTATGTGGTGTTAGAGATTGAACCCAGGGCCTTGTACATGCTAAACAAGGACTCTACCACTGAGCTACACTCCCAGCCCCTCAGTTCATTAGAGCTTTTATTCTTAAATTCAACAGATTTCGGGCTGAGGATATAGCTCAGCAACACAATCCCTTGCCTGGCAAGTACAAGAGCCTGAGTTTGATGCCCAGTATCCACTAAAAAAAAATTAGATGTCTTAAAAAAAAAAGCTGGGCATGTGGTGCACACCTGTAATCCCAGAACTCGCAGCACTCAGGAGGCTGAGGCAGGGGGATCATTGCCAGTTCAAGGCCAGCCTGGGCTACAAAGTAAGCTCAAGGCCAGCCTGAATTATATAGCGAGACCTTGTCTCCAAAAGACCCCCCAAAAAAAGAAAACCCAAAGCACAACAGATTTCAAGCTTTTCTTTTTGTACTGGGAATCAAACTCAGGACCTTGCACTTGCCAGGCAGGCGCTTATGCTGCTGAGCTATATCTCCAGCCCCAGATTTCAAGTTAATACCAGAGTGCTTTGAACATTTTTAAATACATCCTTATGTATATATGTATGTATGTATATATGTGTATGTATCTATTTATTTATTTATTGATCTTTTTGAGACAGGATCTCACTATGCAGTTCAGGCTGGCCTTGAGCTCACTTTGTAGCCCAGGCTGGCCTCACAACTCCCATGATCTTCCTGCCTCAGCCTCCCAAATGCTGGAATTATAGGTGTGCATGACCATATCCAGTTACGTCCTCATTTTTGACTAAACAGGCCAAGGATCTTTATTGGTCTCTGTATCACATTTTCCATGGGCATCTAGAACACATGACAATTTCAGATTTCCAAGCATCCTTCTGTAACTCCAGAAATCCTGGAATGTGAAGAATTGCTCCACAGATAGGACAGCACTGTTGGTCACTTGCTGTCAATGTGAGCATAACCACCAGAGGTATACAGTAACTGACTGCAGCACTGAAATACCTAAAAATGTTTAGGGTTTGTAAAAGTTAATAGAAATAAGAACACAAACTTTAAAAATTCTTGTATGGAACATTTCTTTGGGAGGAGACAATCTTGTTATGTAGTTCATGTTGGCCTTGAACTCACTTATCCAGCCCAGGCTGGCCTCGAACTCACAGCAGTCGTCTTGCCTCAGCCTCATGAGTGCTGAGATTACAGATGTGTACCACCACACATGGCTTTCTTCTGTGGAATTTAAGGGTTCCTAAAAATATTTCTGATAGTTTATGGGGTTCTCCATTTTCAGAAATACAAGGCTTAATTATTATACTAGACATACTGCTGTTGCTTTCCCTTTTCTATAGCTTCCTTTTCCCTTCTGGAAAATTACAGGGTGAATTTACTACAAAAGAGTGAGGAATTGGGACTAAAAATCCAATCTCTTGGTCTTCATTGGTCACAATTATTTATGTCCTTTCTATATGCAGAATTCATGTTCATCTCAAGAACTTAACTCTTGGCCAGTCATGCTGTCAATCTTGAAACAGGGTCTTGGTTATTCATCAGGTCTAATTGTGATTTCTCTTGGTATTGAGAACTGTGGAGACATCAAAGTCTGTCCCCCGCAAACCTGGCACGTACAGGAGAAACGCGAATGGCATCATACGGACTCTTCAGGAAGGGAAGGATAAGAGGCAGCTGGCTGCCAAGAAATTGCTGTCCATGCTGTTATTCTCTTGCTTTTGGCTCTGTACTTGCGGAAGGTTTGTCGTCTTCCTTTTGCCATCTCTTAAGAAGTGTCAGACATTATGTACTCTTGTGACTGAGCAGAATTAAAAAGTATCTTATGAAGGCATTTCTCTTTCCTTCTATGTAGTTCTCTTTTGTCAAGTTATATTGTGTAGTAACTCTAGCATGTTATTCTGTAGTGGAAGTAAGGAGCATACTTTGCTTATTTTAGTAGGGAAAGACAGTTTTCTCACTATGTTTGCTTCGAACTTTGGGGCAGAGGCAAGTATATATACATGTTTTGGTTTTTAACTTTTAAATCTGTGATTTATAATGGTAAAAATTTCATATTTTGTAGGTCTACTGATACAATGTGCTCACCACTGTTAGTTTATATTATACAACTACTAAGAATGAGTTTTGTGTGTACACATGGTAATATGTGGATGATTAGACTGTTAAATTTCAGAAAAGTGGTACAAAGACTTCAATAATTGGTTCATGGTCATTATTGCCTTTAATTGTTATTTCATAGTTGTCATTTTAAATGTATTTCTTTGTTGGAGTCCTCATGATGAATTTTAAGTAAGTATGGTTAGAAACATGTGCTACACTTAATTTTCAATAGTTTTTAATTGTTAAAGATGTAAAATAAAATGATTATAGATCTCATTTTAGTGTCTTGTTGTGAATAAAATGTTCAGCCTGGCTAACTTAACCAGTTTCTTTCTTTTCTCTTTTCTTTTTTTCTTTCCCCTTTCCTTCCTTCCTTCCTTCCTTCCTTCCTTCCTTCCTTCCTTCCTTCCTTCCTTCCTTCCTTCCTTTTTTCTTTTTTTCTTCTTTCTCTCTCTCCTTTCTTATTTTGCTCTCTTTCTCTCTTTCTCCCTTCCCTTCCCTCCCTTTCCCCTTCCCCTTTCCTTCCCTTCTCCTTTCCTTCTCTTTTCCCCTCTTTCCTTTTTTGAGACAGGGTCTCACTATGCAGTTCAGCTCACTTTGAGCCCAGACTGGCCTTGAGCTCACTTTGTAGCCCAGGCTGGTCCTGAACTTGCAATGATCCTCCTGCCTCAGCCTCCCGAGTACTGGGATTACAGGTGTGCGCCACTACACCTGGAGACATTTCTATTCTGGTCATTCAAAATCTTTTAAAATATTAGGAGCTCTCTAGGCTATGAAATTCATCATAGCCATGTATGAAATCCTTCAGAGGGTCAGAATTCAGGGAAGAGTTAGCAACACTCACTTTATCTTGCCCTTATCAGCTTTTTTTTTTTTTTTTTTCATGTCTTTCTACAACAGGGTCTTGCTATGCAGTTCAGTCTGGCCTTGAGTTCACTTTATAACCCAGGCCTGTCTTGAACTTGCAAGGATCCTCCTGCCTCAGCCTCCTGAGTGCTGGGATTGTAGGGTTGCACCACTGTGCCCAGCCTGATGTCTTTTAAAATATGAAAAATAATCTATATCTAAGAGATGCCAACATTTTTTTCATGTAAAAAAAAATTTAAATTCAAACTGGTAGATACTCAAGTTGAACAAAGGTATTAACTGATCCATACTATCCATGTAATAGTTGATGGAGCATTCGAAAAACAATGCTTCTGCTTTTGTTTAAAAGTAGTTTGTTTGATAGTTAACTACATCGTCTATCCTAACACTGAACATGTGAATAGTAGGAAAGGTATACGTTATTTAAATATATCTCAGCTTTATGAGGTGGATTTATACCTTTTTTTTTTTTTATTGTGATGCTGGGGATCAAATCCAGGGCATCACAAGTGCTAGGCAATTGAACTCACTTTGTACCCCAAGGCTGGCCTCGAAATCACAAGGATCCTCCTGCCTCAGCCTCCTGCGTACTGGGGTTACAGGCATGTGCCACCACAGCAGGCTAATTTAGTTTTTATTGAGTTCCTGCTATATACATACATTCATGTACCATCTTCTCGTCTCTTGAATTTTGTTTACCTAATTTTTCATTTGATTAGTTTTTTTAAAAATTAAGCTATATTTTAGAACAGTTTTATGTTTATTGCAAAATTAAGTGGAAAAATATAGCCAGGTTTCTTACATATTCTACCCTTCAAGGCCAGCCTGAACTGCATAGCAAAATCCTGTCTCAAAAAGACATTAATTAATTAATTAAAAAGATCTGAAGAGCGGGCATGGTGGCACATGCCTATAATTCTAGTACTCCAGAGGCTGAAGCAGGAGGATCCTTGCAAGTTCAGGCCAGCCTAGGCTACAGAGTGAGCTGAAGGCCAGCCTGAACTGCATAGTGAGACCCTGTCTCAAAAAAGACAAAAAGCAAAAGGTCTGAGAAGATAACCCATTGTGCTATTCTGAGTTTAGTCCTCAGTATTGTAAAAAAGAAACACCACCCCTCAAATGGTTCCAAACCTCTGGATGTGATGGGCTTTCTTTTCATTAAAATTGTTGCTTTTATCTTTGTAATTGACAAAAATCTTTGTTTTTTGTCTTTGGAACCTCAACCTCTAGATGTGGTGGGCTTTCTTTTCATTAAAATTGTTGCTTTTATCTTTGTAATTGACAATGACTTCATCTGACAACGTACTTTTTACCTAGTATTAGTTTCCCATTTAGGTTATAATTGTCTTTGGAACCTCAACCTCTAGATGTGGTGGGCTTTCTTTTCATTAAAATTGTTGCTTTTATCTTTGTAATTGACAATGACTTCATCTGACAACGTACTTTTTACCTAGTATTAGTTTCCCATTTAGGTTATAATCCAAGATGGAAGAAAACTAAGGCAAGAGATACAAGTAAAGTTGTAAGTCACTAGGAATGACCTACCTGCTGGGGGAGAGGGTGTTTTAAAGAACAGGTAGTAGTCAGTCACAGAAGGTGCTCCAGGTATGACCAAAAAGGGGTCATAGGGTAGATGTTCGTTTCTGTAGTAGAGGAGGCTAGGGTATTTGGACTAACCTTTTGAAGTTATTTGTGTTTCTGCGTAAGAAACAACTGTCTTAAAAGCATTAAAAGATCAATAAGATAGGCATTGTGAAGCCAAATCCTAGTGAAAGGAGGAACTTAGGTAAATGGAACCCACTTTTGCCTATTGAACTTGAGTTTTCATGGTCTGGTGGATGGACTGAGATCAAAACCAAGACACTAACCAGACTGAAAATCCCAGATTTCTCTTAGGATCTCCAAGAGTTACACCCTTGGCTGAAGGATGAACTAATAGAAGTCAGTTGACTTCAGTGTCCCACTTCAAGTAACGTTAGGGAAAAGTACTCAGAGGGAGTTTTGCGGATACAGACTATACAATCAGTATGTCAGATGTGAGTGCTGGAGTAAAAGTCAAATTTAAGCAGATTCTGTTTTGTAGAGTCCAATACAACATTGATGATAAGATATACAATTACTTTATATGACACCTAGGAAAAATGCTGGCAGTTAAAATTGCAGCTTAATGCATTATTTCATAATGTATGAATTGACCATACCAGGACTTCATTGTTTTAAATTTCATTTTTTTCTTGATTTTGTTTCTCTTGGCTTCATTGCATTGCCTAGCATATGATAAATCTTTTTGTGTGCATTTCAGTTTCATTTATTTGAGATTATCTCCCATTCTCAAGTTAGTAAAACAAGTAGCTGTTTGCAAAAAATACAGTGGTGATCATTATTCTGTAATAAATATTTACTTCATTAGTGCCAAATTATCTGTAATAAGTATTTACTTCATTAATGCCAAATTATACTTTGTTGTCATGACTTTCTTTATATACAGTAACTATTGCTTCTCCTTGCATGTGTATTTTTCCCTTGTACAGTTTAGGATTAAACTCAAGATTACTGAGCTATATCCTCAGTCCTTTTAAAAGGTTATTTTGAAACTAGTTCTCACCAAATTGAACATCAGACCTCAAACTTGGACCCTGCCTCCCAAGTAGCTGAGATTATAGACATTTGCCACCATACCCAAGCTTGGTAGACTTTTTTTTTTTTAGCACACCATTTTTTCAGTAATTGGTAGAACAAGTGGAGGAAAACAGGTAAAGAAATACAATTGACAAATCTGATGTGATGTATTTATGAAGATTTTATGCCCCATATATATTCCCTTCAAAACATAGGCAGATGTTTACAAAGAATGATGATGTAACAGACCTTAAAGTTTCAATAGATTTCAAATTACTGAAATAATAGAGTATGTTTATGGTGTTCTGGGGGGTGAGTGTTTTGTTTTTGTTTTTTGTCTTTGAGACATGGTTTCACTATGCAGTTCAGGCTGGCCTTGAACTCACAGTGATCGGATGGCTTGTGCTGGCATTACAGGCATGTGCCATTTAGTTTTGTTTTTGAGACAGGGTCTTACTGTATACTTCAGGCTGGTCTTGAGCTCATGATATAGCTCAAACTGGCTTGAACTCATAGATCCTCCTGCCTCAGCCCTCTTGAATGCAGGGATTACAGGCATGTACCGCAATGCCTGGCTTAGAGGATGTTTTTTGAATAGAATACAGTTAAGGAAGAGATTTCTAGAAATAAATTTTTTAAAAACAAACTAGAAGGCAAGAAATACACTTTAAATTTAAACCTTGGTTGAAGAACAATTAATAAAGGAACATTAGATTTTTTAAATTGAATGACAGTACTGGGTATGGTGGTATATACCTGTAATCCCAACACTCAGGAGACTGAGGCAGGAGAATCATTGTAAGTTCTAGGCCAGCCTGGGCTACAAAGTGAGCTCAAGACCCTGTTTCAGAAAGACCAAAAAAAAAAAAAAAAGAACGAGAAAAGTATGTTTTAGAACTTGAGGTATTATTTAGGGCTATTTATAGTTTAAATATAGTATTATAAGTTACAGATGGAAAAGGACTAAAAATACTGAGCTGTTGGTGGTAGCCAGCCTCTTAAGATCCGCACTCTTGCTGTTCACAGCTTTGTTGTTCTCGCTTACACTGTACCCAAGTTGGTCTTTACACCTAGTAGAATTTCACAAAAGTGATAGTATGTCATATGTGAAGTCATGTTTACAAGATTTGCCCACCTCATTCTGGGGAAAGCTAGTCACTCTGTTAGTAGCCCTGTTGAGAGGCCCATTTTGTGTAGAACTGATGTGTCTTGCCAGTTAGCAATGAGTGTACTTTTAATGGTTCCTCCAGCTCAGTCAAGCTTTGATTTGACTATAGTCTGATTTGACAGTCATTGTGAACTAGCTCATGAGAAAAGCTTAGCCTGTACCAGTAAACTGACTGATGCTTGCATTCCTTCCCCTTAAGAAACTGAAATAACACATTTGTTGTTTTAAGGCAACTTATGCAGGGGTGGATACACTAGTATATCATGCACTTAAGAAAGAAGAATGAACCCAGTGAGTAAAGGATTTTTTTTAAAGTGGCAGTTCTCAAATTTATTTTCAGTTGTTGCAGGAGACACATATATATTTCAGAAGATTGGTGTGTGTTGAGGAATAGGTTTAAATTTAGTAACCTGCTGTTGATTATATTGTTAGGATAAATGGCATAAACAGTATCTGTGTGTACTTTCATGTGTGTGGTGGGGGGATACTGGGGATTGAACCTAGGGGTACTGTATTCCCAGTCCTTTTTGTTTTTTTATTTAGAGGCAGGGTCTTACCAAGTTGCTAAGGAGGGCCTTGAGTTTGCATTTCTCTGCCTCAGCCTTTGGAGCTTCTGGGATTACAGATGTGTGCCACCACACTCAGCAGTACCTAGATATATATGAAGTAATGGGATTGAGAGTAAATAAATACTTCTTCCTTCTACAGATCTTTCTATTGGTTATGGTCATATCCTAAGGAAACTAACCTTCTAACAGAAAGTATTCATAATGCAAAAGACTTGATTGTAGAGTACTGTATGTGGTAGATAATGTAGTAGCGGTCAAGGTAGCTAATGTGCTGTGAGTGATTGCTAAGTACCTGGCAGTGCTGACCGTTTCACAAATTTCTGCTGGTTTGAACCCCTAGTAGTGCGTGTATGCTGTCCACGGGGCCAGTGGGACGGTCATGCATGGGCCACTGATGGTCAGGGCCTCTTGGCAGTGAGCCATAACAAATTGCAGCCCCTTGTGAACATGCTAATGTGTGTTGTTTACTGCTTTCCACACCCCTCTGAAGCAGGGAATACTGTCTTCATTTTAGATAAAAACAGCTCAGAGAAGTGAAGTAAATAACCTACTGAAAGTCACACAAACTGTAAATTCAGAGAATTTTGAGAGGAAAAGAATATAGTTAAAGTTGGCTGGTAAGGGAGATCATGAAATATTTCATATATATATGAAGCATAGAACATGCTCATTTTGTGGGAGTCCTCATTGTGGACAAGGCTTATGAAGAGAATATTAATTAATACTTAGTTAAGGATTTACTGCGTACTAGGCATTATTGTAAGATGGTGACATGTATTAGGTATTTAATTTCCATGACAATTCTTTAGTATAGGTGCTATCATTAGGGTTACCTGTTCAAGGTGACAATTCAAGGTGACAGTCCAGCTGAATTGGCTCCAGCACTCCTGCATTATTTAATGTGTCTGTGTGCTATGCTAATAAATAAGCATTTGGTGATAGGGATACAGACCAGACTGGAGTTAAGTGCACCGGGTGTGTCTCATCCTTGAAAGAGACTCACCTTGGGCATTTAGCATGGTTTCTGAGTATGGAGAGATATTTTTATGACCTTTGGAAGCAAATTATCCTCTATAGAGATTTTGGGGGGGGGCAGCAAAAAGTCAGGATTTTTTCAGACTATATAGAATATGACTATTTTGTGTAAGTTCTGTGTACAAAGTTTTCCTCTTTGCTTACTAAAACTCCATTTCCTTCATGTACAGTTCAGAGACATTATAATATAGTGGGAAGAGCATATATTGGTTTCATATGTCCTTGTACTTTAACCCCAACAGTGTCAGTTACTAGCTATATGATATTCACTAAGTTCGTAAGTTAGTTTTATAGCCTGTCAAATGCGGGAAACTATATTTTCTTTTCGGGATAGTTGTAAGGAGTTAACAGGACGTTGTATTGTCAAAATGTTTACTATAGCACTTAGCACATGGCAGGAGTGTCTTACTTCCTAGTACATGAAATAATACCATTTCTTTCCTTATAGTTGCTGTTTCCTTGGAGAACTCTGTGCTTACACTTAGTGTTCCTGACCTTTAGAATTTCAACTAGATACTACAGAATTCTTAAATTAAATATGAAGAGAAATGTGTTAATTTCTTAGAGTATTCTGTGAAGATTTTGTGTCCTTTACTGAGAGATAATCCTCTGCCCTTTCAGAAAGGAAAAATGATAATGAAACTCGAGGTACTTGTATTTCTGAACTATAACCTGAATGGATAGATGAGTGAATGGCATGTGAATGATATTCTAGTTTGAAATATAAAAAATTAGTAATGAAATTCTTGAGAAAATTTCTCATGAGTTTGTCCTTGTGTAGAATATTTCCATCCTCTGATTTCTCAGTAATAATGTAGATAGGGAAACTTTACAAGCTGATTTGGAACAGTATATTATTAGAAAAAATAAACACACAAAAGGTCAACAGTCCCTTCATATTCTGGGAACATTCTTTTAAATTTTGAATTACAATGTAATGCTTTTATTTTAGGGAAGTAAGTTGCTTGAGTTCCTTTATCCAAGAGCAGCGTTTACGCAGTGATGTTTAAAAACTGCTGAATCACATGCTGCAATTGACTGGTGTAATGAAGTATTGAGGAGCCAAAGGAAAAAATGCTGGCATCTTTTTAAAGATACAATTTATATTTTTAAAAAATTTATGAGGGGTCATAATTTTTTTAACTCAGTTTTATTGCAGTTTCACTTCTGGTCATAATGCACAGGTTTAATGTGTCAAAGGTGATGGATTTTGATCCATGCAAAGCATTATCTTAATCAGAAACTCAAAAATTTTAGGACTACGGTGTGGCTCCCTGCTCTAGAGCACACAAGGCCCTGAGTTTGATCCCAGCACCACAAAAAAAAAAAGAAAGAAAAAATGGAAAATTTCCATCCATTGGAAAAGTTCCCTTGCCCCTTTGCTGTCAGTCCTCTCAAAGACAACCTCTGATCTAATTCCTGTCATCTTGGCTTCTTCTAGACCTGCTCTTCATGTAAATTCAGCATGTATGCATTGATGTCTGTCATCTTTTTTCAGTAGGTTTTGTAAATTAGTAGAAACTGTCAAATTGTTATCCAGATGATCATACCATTTAATATTACCACCAATAATATATTAGGGCTACAGTTACTCCACATCTTCACTAACATATAATGTCTTGGGCCTTTTCAACTTTTGTCTTCTACTGAGAAAAATATATGTATGGACATTTCATTTTGTTTTAATGTGTATTTCTCTGGATAACGTTTTTTTTTATTGGATAACTAATGATAACGCATTTTTATGTGCTATTTGGCCATTTGTGTATCCACCTTTATCAAGTGTCCACTTAAAAAATTGACTTGTTCTTTTGTTATGGATTTATAGATACTCAGCTGATATAAATCTTTGCGAATAATTGAATTTTTTTTTTTTTTTCCGGGACCGGGGATCGAACTCAGGGCCCTAGTGCTCAGCGGCAAGCACTTAGCCCACTGAGCTGTACCTCCAGCCCGATAATTGAATATTTTCATCAACTATGTGGCTGGCATGTGTGTGGATGGTGCTGAAGGTTGAACCCAGGCTGTCATGCATGCTGGATAAATGCTGTACTGCTGAGACACATCCCCAGCCCTGCCTTTCACTTCCTTGATAGTGTCTTTTGATGAATGTGTTTGCTTATTTATTTCTTTTTCGTTATTTGTATTGGGGGTTAAACCTAGGGCCTCATGCATGCTAGGAACACACTCTACCACTGAGGTACACATAGCCATAGCCTTTAATTTTTCTCTTTTCATTCATGAATTTTGTGTCCCAGAAAGAAAAAAAAAAATCTTATTCCATGTCTAAAGACATGCTGTGTTTTCTTTTTTTTTTTGGTACCAAGAATCAAACTCAGGACCTGTGCTTACCAGGCATGTGCTTGTGCCACTGTATAACCCCTGGCCCTACATACTGTATTTTTTTCTGGAAGATTTTGTTTTAGTTTTTGTGTTTAGAATAGTGATCCATTTTCAGTTTGATTCTATTTATGTATTTTATATCTCCTATCTTAGCATAGTATTGGTGAAGTGAGCACTATACTTCCTATTAATCCACTGAAAAAGTATTTTCTGAGCACTTGGTGCTAGGCAATGTTTCAGGTACTTGGTATCCATTAGCAAATAAGAAAAATCCTGGGTGAGTTTATACCCTAGGGAATGTGACAGGCAATAAGTAAATCACAGAATATGATAAAGGAGGATTGGGTTGGGATAAAAAACAATAGGGTAAAAGCCATTGACAGGTTTCACCTTTGAGGGGCTGGGGATATAGCTCAGTGGAATAAGCGCTTGCCTAGCAAGCGCAGGGTCCTGAGTTCGATCCCCAGTACCGCAAAAAAAAAAAAAAAAAAATGTTCAAAAGACAGGTTTCATCTTTGAGAGTATATAATTAAAAGAATGACTTGAAGCCAGATGTGAGCACACCAGTAATCCCACCACTCAAGAGGCTGAGGCAGAAGGATTGCTTTGAGTTTGAGGCCAGCCTGCACTACATAGGTGTGTTTTTGTGTGTGTGTGTGTGTACCAGGAATTAAACTCAGGACCTTGTACTTGCCAGGCAGGTGCTGTGCCATTGAGCTATATCCCCTGCTCTACATAGTGAGTTAAGGCCAGCCTGAAAGACATAATAGATTCTCTCTCTTTTTTAGAAAAGAGTATTAACTTAGAAACTTACCGCATTTAATTTTTTTTTTTTGCGGTACTGGGGATCGAACTCAGGACCCTGCGCTTGCTAGGCAAGCGCTTATTCCACTGAGCTATATCCCCAGCCCTCTTTCTCTTTTTTTTTTTTTTTTTCCAGCCCTCTTTCTCAACAAATTAAAAAAAAAAAGAAGGTGAAGGAGTATTTAGGTGTCTGGGAGAAGAGTGTTCTGGGTAGAGAAAAAGGTCTGCCATGTCCAAGGGGTAGCCACGAGGTAATAGAGTATTTGTTTGTTTTTATTTTTATTGAGACAGGGTCTCAGTATGCAGTTCAGGCTGGATTTGAGCTCACTTTGTAGCCCAGGCTGGTGTCTAACTCATATCCTTCTCTGCCTCAGCCTTTCAAATGCTGGGATTACAGAGCTGGGATTGTAGGCATGCGCCCCCACACCTGGTGGTAATAGAATATTAACAGTAGGAAAGGTGTAGAGTGGTGCAGGGTTTAGGATCCCCCTGGACACTGGTAAGTCTGGCTCATTGATGACATGGGAAGCCGTCAGAGGGCTTGTTATACTTTTAGGACTTTATTCTTTTATTGGTACATATTTGTCACACATATTGATCATGTTCATCATAGGGAATTTGTATCTGAACATAACACATTTCAATTCTTTTTTTCCCCCGTTTGTCTCCCCTGTCTTCAACCCTTTTCCCCTCCCCATTTTACACAAGCTTTGTTTCCATTTCATTATACTTAATACTTTGTAAAAGAGCACATAGCTCTTGCTGAATATGACTTAGAGATTTCATATTGTTGCTTCTTTACATAGCTATTCAGTGATATGAAAACGTTATTGTTCCTGACAAATACACCTAATATAATACTATTTGTAATGATTTTATTTCAGAAAGATCCAGATTACCTGAAGCTGTGGTTGGACAATTTTGTTTCTAGCTATGAACAATTCTTAGATGTTGATTTTGAAAAACTGCCTACCAGGTATGTAGACCCACAACTTTATTACCCTTCCCCATTTTTGGCACAGAAATGTCAATGCTGACATGTTACATGGGTGACATGCGTCAGTACTCTTGATAGCCTGCATACTTGTTCTCCTGGCAAAAAATATTAATCATAGCAGTTTTTCTTGTTGGTGTAAGACCTGGCTTTTTGAAACCCCTTTACTTTGGTGACAGACTACCCACTGGTGCTTCCAGTTCACTCATTTCTGATGGTAGCTCCCCAGGGTTAGCACCAGGTCTCACAAGTTAAAGGCAAAGCCCTCCAGGAGGCCGGCTTCACTTCAGATATCACTCACAAGTTGTGGGGGACACTGACATTTCTGGCCAACTAGCTCCTAATTTAGGGTTTTTATCCTCTCTTTAAGTTTAGGAACTTTCTAGACTGTCCAAAAGAATTCACCAAATGTGCTATACTTCTGATACAGCTTTATTATAAAGGATACACATAGGACAGGTTCTAGAAGGGCCTTGGATGCAGACTTTCCATGCCCTTTCCCCATGGAACCAGGATGTGTTACCTCCCAGAGCATCATTGTGTCACCAGTCAGGAAACACAAGTGTATGACTTACATCCATTTCCAACCTCAAAGGAGAGCCTTAGGAGGCAAGCCAGGCATGGTGGTGCACACCTATATTCCCAGCACTTGGGAGGCCACCAGAAGGATCATTGTGAGTTTGAGGCCAGCCTGAACTGCATAGTGAGACCCTGTCTCAAAAAGACAAAAAAAAAAAAAAGAAAAAAAAAAGAAACAAAGAATTTAGATTTTAAAAAATTATATTTAAAAAAAAGTTATTTAAAAGATGATAAATGGAAAATTCAAAGTTTATGAAAAAGTACAACTGAAAATACAAATCTTCCTTTCCACCACTTACCACCATTTCTGGACTCTTAGTTCCTTGGCCATGTACAAGTTAAAGTTTTTGTTTTCTAAATCTCAAGCCGTCTGAAAAGGCCAGTAGTGGTTAAGTAAGAGAAGTTGGCTGGGGTGAAAAGGAAGAAAAACAGGGAGAGAGAGGCATTTCGCCTGAAAAAAATTCTACTTACAGATAAATGTTGAGGGAAGAAAGAAGAAATATTGTTGTTAATGAAGAGAAAGAGTGTTGGAGAATTAAAAATCTGTAAGGAATAGTGTTTGAAATTTGGAGCCGGGCATGGTGGCACACACCTGTAATCCCAGCACTTGGGAAGCTGAGGCAGGAGGATCATTGCATGTTAGAGACCAGCCTGGGCTACAAAGTGAGCTCAAGGGCAGCCTGAATTGCATAGCGAGACCCTGTCTCAAAAAGACCAAAAAAAAAAAAAAAATTGGGGGATAAGGATAGGCAGTCAGAAAATAGTGAGAGTTGAGTCTAGAGAATCATACAGGGGCCAAGTCATGAAATACCATGAGTGCATTACTAATGGATTTTATTTTTTTTTTAATGAAAGATAATGCAATTTAAAAAGTTTTGGCTGGGCATGGTGGCTTATGACTAATCCCACCTACTTGAGAGTGTGAGGGAAGAGGGTTGCAAGTTATAGGCCAGCTTAGTCAATTTAGTGAGGCTGTCTCAAAAAAACGGGAGTATAGAAGTACAGCTCAGTGGTAGAGCATAGGTCTAGCATTCATGAGGCCCTGGGTTAAATACCCAGCTACAAAATAAAAGTTTCTTTGTGCCAATGTCATGACAAGTTTGTTTTTCGAGTTATTTGTTGGCATTGTAGAGGGAGAATTTGAGAGAATTGAAACTGAAAGCAAGACGTCCAGGAAGAGAGAAGAATCTGGAGAAGAAACTAATAGATGAGACTGCTGAGAAAGGACCAGTACTTTAGAAATTTAGTTTCAGATTTCTTTCACTTCAGGATATTATTTGGTAGAATTTTCTCAAGATTATGCTTTGATTTCTACTAATAAAAGAGTATTCATGTAGTTTGTGCCTAGAAGTACTTCAGTTAATTTTTGTAGTACTAGGAACCTAACTCAGGGGTACTCTACATCTCCAGACTTATTTTGAGATTAAATCTCACGAAGTTGCCCTGGCTGGGTTCAATCTTGTGATGCTTCTGCCTCAGCCTGTCCACTAGCTGGGATGACAGGAATGTGCCACTGCACCTGACTATACTTTTACTTTGATAATTTATAGTTCACTTTACATCATGGGCTTATCAATTTTATGGAGTTAGAAATTGGGCCTTTGAACATTTGGAGTATTAGAATGAGACTTCTGAAGCTTCTAAGGTACAGTTGTTACATCCACACATTGTAATGGGATTATTGGGCGATCATTTTTAAAAACATTGTGTGGATTTCTACTGCTGCTGTGTTTAACTCAAGGTAAAGAGCAGAAATGCTGAGAGCATTGCTTTATTTGTTATATAGTTAGCTTTTTTTTTTTTTCATACAGGGTCTCGCTATGTAATTCAGTCTGGCCTTGACCTCCCAGACTTTTTTTGGTATCAGACTCAGGAATCAAACTCATGACCTTATGCTTCCCAAGCAGGTGCTGTGCCACTGAGCTATATTCCTGGCTTCATCCTGGCCTTGAATACACTATATAGCCCAGCTTGGCTTTGCACTACAGCAATCCTTCTGCCTCATCTTCCTGACCACTGGGATTACAGGGGTGTTCCATTATGCCTAGCTATAGTTTATTTAAAGTTGTGTTTCTAGGTGTCGGAGGTAGGAAGATCGAAAATTCAAACCCAGCTTGGGCAATATAGCAATTTAGTGAGATCCTGTCTCAAAAAATAAAGAAAAGGGCTGAGATTGTACCTTAGTGGAAAGGTATTGGGTTCAATTCTCAATACCTCAGAATTAAAACAAAAAATCCCTATTGGACCACGAATTTAGATTTTACTAATAGAAAGCAAATTTTCAAGTGCAGACTATGTGCAAGACACTGTATAAAAGTAGTTAAATTATAGGTAGGAAACTTCATGTATAATTGTCATGTAAAGTACATTGACCTAAAAGCATTTCTAAATTAGAGACTTCATAATGCAAGGCAGATTGCTTTTACCAGAATTTAAAGTCTTGAACAACTTTACACTAGGCTTTTGCCTACGTTAGACCCAATTATTGCTGCCTTTCAGTATTCAGTAATCAACAGAGGAGTGAAACAAATTTTTGGAGTTTGGGAAATTTCAACAGAAAGGGCATAAAGTTTTGTGCAGTAAAGTGCTTCTAAGTTCTCAAATGCTTATCATACTAGAAACATGGCCAAGAACTTTAACTTTACCTGTAAGTCATGTTTGAACAATGTGTTGATTTTATAATGAGAACTAGTTCAAAACAATACAAAATGAATACATTGCTCTTTCAGATGCCAATTACTCTTTTTTTTTTTTGGTACCGGGAATTGAACTCGGGACCTTGCTTGCGCTTGCCAGTCAGGCATTTGTGCCACTGAACTATACCCCTGGCGCTAATTACTTCTGACAGTTATTTTGCAAAATGTGCAATGTAGAACGGGAAGTCCAAGAATAAAAGGAAATAGTTTTTTAAACTCTTGTGGATTATTGGAAAAATTACAATGTTTTCCTTCTTGTTGACTTTTTTTTTTGAAAAGTGGAGAAAAAAGATTAACTTAATCTCAAAAATTATATTTAGGTTTCTGTTTATTATCTTGAGTTACCCTCATTTTTCCAAGCACCTCTTCACCAGCAGAAAATAATGTATATGACAGTCAGAGCTCTTCTGGGGCTGCTTAGGAATTAAGAGAAGAAATATTGTATTTCTCCATCTGAGAAGTGTGTATTCATCTCAGATGCCCATTTTAGGATTGGGTTTTTGAATTTGGGGAGGTTGATGTTTTTTAGTTCTTTATGGCTGTCTGTTAATATGTTTTCATTCTTTTAAAATAAAAAAAAGAGAATGAACAAATTTGAAGCTACGGCTGAAGTAGTTCTTATTCAGAAATAAAGCATGGTATTTTTGTAACATGGTTATAGAATTTGTCAATCTTTATAATTTGCTTTGGGAATACTATTTGTGTAATTTAATTAAAATCAGGTGTTAGTTTTGTAAAGGGACTTTCTTTATGTTGGAGAATGGTTCAGAAGAAGGCTAATTGTATTTATGTATTTGTTTGATTACTGCTATTCAAATTTTTTGTCTGCAATAAGTCAGAGTTTTTCATTCAGTGTAAAAGTACTGTACTAGTATTAGCTCACACGAAGCATTTTCTGAAGACTTAAATTGTTAGTGCCATTTAATTATAGGAGCTCTTTACTCTCCTGAGATTTGGGCATTTTTCATAGTGGCTTATTAAAAAATCTTAAGCTTCAGTGATGGTACATAC
Source organism: Dinomys branickii (assembly GCA_004027595.1). Taxonomy (NCBI): domain Eukaryota; kingdom Metazoa; phylum Chordata; class Mammalia; order Rodentia; family Dinomyidae; genus Dinomys; species Dinomys branickii. The sequence continues at coordinate 104,702 of PVLD010002746.1, read as the reverse complement.
ATATTTATAATTCATTGTGTATTTCACAGCAAAAAATATATATTGACCTCTGTTTTTAGAGCCCTGTGAAATAAGCCAGATGATATTAAAATTCTATAGATTCAGGAACTTCAGAGAGAATTACCAATGCTGTGTTACAGAGGTGGAATTTATTCCCAAGGTCTTAAGACTGTGACTCTATTTTTTTTTTTTTTTTTTTTTTTGAAATAGGGTCTCACTATGCTATTCAGGCTGGCCTTGAGCTCACTTTGTAGCTCAGGCTGGTCTTGAACTCCAATGAACCTCCTACCTCAGCCTCCTGCATTCTGGGATTACAGGCATGTGCCACCATGCCTAGCTAAAGACTGTGATTCTAGTATGGGTTTATATTGTGAAAGAGACACCAGAGGAGCCACTTACATCTCATGTAGATGTTTGCCTTTAAAAAACCATATTGTCTTTACACAGAGGCCATTTATTACAAAATACTGATATGTTACTCGAAAAAATCTTATATTAATGCTCATATATGAGATGTACATTCACCTCATCTTTCTTCTTTTGCTGTTTATCATTTCAACTTCTTATGATCATATGGCTTAGGGAATGTATAAGGTAGGTTGTTAGTGTTCAGTAAAGCAGATGAGAAAATTTATATTTATGAAATCCTATATCTATGTTATATAGTTATACATATTTTAATTAAAATTAGAACAATTGAAAATATGAGTCTCTCTCCCCTCTGAAATAAATAATTTTACTACAATCTAGTTACCAATTTGGCTGTGCTTTATAGACCATATAAGTTACAGAGCATCTGGAAAAGTACTTTAGGATTTAGGCTGAAAATGCTCTTCATTTAAGTGTTAGAGATTTCCTTCTGTATTTTTCAACACCCTTTATTTTCTTCCTCTCAATTGTAGGGTAGATGACGTGCCTCCAGGAATATCTCTACTTCCTGATAATATTCTGCAGGTTCTGAGGATCCAGCTGCTACAGTGTGTTCAGAAAATGGCAGATGGGTTAGAGGAACAACAACAAACCTTGTCAGTTTTGCTTGTCAAGTTCTTCATCATTCTTTGCAGGTATCTGGTATAAAAATACAAATGAATTATCTATTTAAAAATAATCATTACCAAAATAATAGATTTCTTGGTTTTGAGATTTTTTTGTGTTTCTTTTTGTTGTTGTTGTTTTTTGGTTTATTGAGACAGGGTCTCACTATATAGTTCAGGCTGGCCCTAAACTCACTATGTAACCCACGCTGGCCTCGAATTTGGGGCAGTCCTCCTGCGTCAGCATACCAAGTGCTGGGATTACAGGCATAGGCCACCATGTCCAGCCTGGCTGTTTCTTACTTGATAGAATATCTCACTATATAGTTCAGGCTGGTCTTGAATTCATTGTGTAAACCCATTTTGGTTTCAAGCTTGAGACAGTCCTATCTCGGCCTCCTGAACGCTGAGATTACAGATGTGTGCCACTGTACCTGGCCCATTTATTGACTGTCTTAGTCACATTTGTCATTGCAGAGGCAAAATACCCCCATGGAAAGTCAGACGAGGAAGGGTGTATTGTAGCTCACAGTTTATAGAGGTTTCAGTTCATAGTTTGGCTCCTTAGGCAGGGTGGCGTGGCAGGGGGGCATCACAAAGGAGAAAGAGTTCGTAGCAGGCAGAAGGCAGTGAAGTAGCAAGCAGCAGCCCTCTTCTGTCCCTTATATTCTACCCAGACTACTGCCCCACTGGATAGCACTCACACCCATGGTGGGTCACTCTTAATCCTGCTGTCACACTGTGAATCAATCCCAGGATTACAGTATTAACTGCAGCATCATACACTGTAGATCAAGTCATCTCTGAAAGGCCTCACGTATCACACAAGGAGGCTTTGGAGGAACATCTAGATATAAGCCCTAATATTGATTAATGATATTTGTTGTTCATTTAGATCTTCAGAGTATGACCACCTTTTGTAATTGGTCTGTCACTTTTTTTTTTTTTTTTTTTGGCGGTACTGGGGATCAAACTCAGGACCCTGTGCTTGCTAGGAGGCGCTTATTCCACTGAGCTATATCCCCAGCCCCTGGTCTGTCATTTCTTCAGGCATTGCAAAACTTTTTCAGTGTAGCTGATTACAGAGATACTCAGTCAAGAGTTGTTTTTTTTTTTTTGGTATCGGAAATTGAACTCAGGACCTTGTGCTTGCCAGGCAGGCATTTATGCCACTGAGCTATACCCCCCCCAGCCCTCAGCCAAGAGTTTTAAGTGTTGTTTTATTGATTGATTGATTTGTCTTTTTGAGACAAGGTCTCACTGTGCATTTCAGTCTGGCTTGAACTCATAGCCCAGACTTAACTTCAAACTCACAACAATCCTCATGCCTCAGCCTCTCAGGAATGCACCATAAAAGTTATTTTAGCATAAAGAAAATAACAGGAGGTTTTACTTCAGTGAGAAACGATTATACTAGTACTTTTTGTGTGTTGTTCACCTATAAATGTGTACTCTTCTGGTGTTGAGTATTGAATTTAGGGCCTCACCCATGTTTGAGAAACAAGGTAGCAATAGGCCACACTCAGCCCCTTTTTGAACATTTTTATGACTGTATTATATTTGTGAAATTATGTATTTTAGCTTTTTTATTTTATCATTTTATTAATGAAATACATCAATTTTCTAGATTATTATGTTTTCCAGGTTTATTAATTAGGTCTGTGGTACTTAAATCTTGGTATGCATAGTTATCAATTGGAATGCCTAGTTGAAATACAGAATTTGAGCTTTACTTCAGGAGATTCTAATTTTAAAAGGTTTAGGCTGAGGAACTCCACTCCACCCCTGGGGCGTGCCAGGTGCTTCGCCCAGCCCCCTGGGGCGTCCCAGGCCTCCACCCCGCCCCCGGAGCTCCACTTGGCCCCCAGGGCATGCCAAGTCCTCTGCCCAGCCACTGGGGTGTGCCAGGTGCTTTGCCTGGCCCCCAGGAAGGCCCTGAAGACTCGCCTGAACCTATAGATGCAGTCATGCTGACAGAGTCTGGTAGTTCACTGTGTAACCCCGCCTACCTGACTGGACACTCTACAGCTGTGAGAGATTGCCAAAGGGTGCTTCTTTACTTCCTGCCATAGTAATTTGTGTACACCCACATAATATACAGCATATTTAGAAGCGGACAAGTCTCTGCTCAAAGTAAGACCATGAGGGAGTAAGTAAACCAAAAGTACAGCTTTACCAGTGGGAAGATCGCTGATGGGGTGTGTCGTGGTTACTTTTCTTTTATTGCTGAGACAAAATACCCAACACCCAAAATGAAGGAAGGAAAGGTTTATTTAGCTTATAGTTTGTGGAGGTTTCAGTCCATACTTGGCTGGTTCTGAGGCAGAGTGGCACATAGCAGAGGGCAAACTGTCCAGGGCAGCAGAGCACAGCAAAAACAATCAGCAAAAGGGAGGAATGGCTGCAAGCAGCCTCTTCTCTTCCCTTACATTATAAACAGGCTACCCCCACTCAGGGGGCATGTACCTCTCACACAGTCTCCATGCCCTCCTCTTCCACAGGCTCAGGATGTATACAAAGTAAGCACCCTGGCTTCCTGCTGAATCACATAGTTAACCTTTTAAACTCCCTGAGTTGACAAAATGTATCAACCATAACAGGGTGGTAGAACAATGGTGGTGAAGTGGAGAAAATTGATTAATTGAAGGAGCCATCTTCTATACGACTGAGTAATAAAGACGAAGATAACATTATGTAATACAGCATCCAGTGGTAACACCCTACTGTTTTGTCTGTAATCTGGTATTTCCTTTATTGTTTTTGTGTTGACAAATGCAGAGACAACACTGTGTAATACAGCATCCAGTGATGGTTCCCTATTGTCTCCTCTGTAATTTGTATATCCTTTATTGATTTTGTTACAACAAATATGAAGATAACTGTTATACAGCATCCAGTGCCAATTCCCTACTACCTTCTCTATAACTTGGCGTTTTCTGTATTGTTTCTGTGTTATTCTGGGTTCTTTTGTCTTAAAAATAAAATTAGAAAAAAAATTAAAAGGTTTAGGCTGGGCATGGTGGCCCAGGCCTGTAATCCCATCATTCAGGAGGCTGAGACAGGAGAATCATTGCAAGTTCGAGACCAGCCTGGGCTACAGAGTGAGCTCAAGGCCAGCCTGAACTGCATAGTGAGACCCTATTTCAAAAAATCCAAAAAAAAAAGGTTTAAACATCTGTATTTTTTAAAAGTTCCATATATAAGAATTTGAGAACCACTGAGTGAGTAGATTAATATGCTTCTTAAAATGTGCTGCCTTTTCAGATGTCACTTCCTGTATATCACATGTACTAGTTGCTTTTTTTTTTTTTTTTTTTTTGTCTTTTTGAGACAAGGTCTCGCTATGCAGTTCAGGCTGGCCTTGAGCTCACTCTGTAGCCCAGGCTGGTCTCGAACTTGCAATGATCCTCCTGTTTCAGTCTTCCGAGGGCTGGGATTATAGGGTGCGCCACCATGCCTGGATTTAAAGTATTTTCTAGCTTAAACATTTTCTGTTTATAATAGATAGTTAAATGGTGCATAAGCATATTTCACATTCTTATTGGGAAAACACATATAATCATATTGGGTTTTGTTTTTTTGTTTTATGGTATTAGGGTTGGATTGCAGGGCCTTATATATACTTGGTGAATATAATGTTTTAATATCATTTGTATTTTGTTCATCAGCATCTCTCAAAATTCATGCAAGAGCACATATTTTATTTGCCATTCTTATATATGATTTTTTTTCTTCCTAGAAATCTATCAAATGTGGAAGAAATTGGAACATGCTCATATATTAATCATGTCATCACCATGACAACACTCTATATTCAGCAAGTAGGTGTAAATTGATACATTCCTTGTTGCTTTATTGAGGCTAAATAGCTTTTACTGTTTTATATATTATTGATGATATAGTTAAATATTTTAGGAGAGGTTAAAAATTGAGAAAATTTAAGTTATTATTGAATAATCTGTATTTCAGAAATTTTATCAAAAGATAGACAAATAGCTACTAGTGGGTTGTTTCTATTTATTTATTTATTTATTTTGGTACTGGGAATTGAACTCAGGACAGGTTGTTTAAATTTAAAAAGTAAAGTTTTTGTGGTTTCTTTTTTTGATGCTGGGAATCAAACTCAGGACCTTGTGCTTGCCAGGCAGTTGTTGTGCCACTGAGCTATATCCCTGCCCCTAAAAATTAAAGAGTTTTATAAGTGTCTTTTCAGAATGACAATTTGACTTTATTACTTACAATAGCTTATTGAATACATTATTTTTTTCAAATAGTATTTGACTATTTTTAAAGCTATGGTGGAACACACTTGAAATTTGAGAGGATTTATCTAGTTCATGTATTAAGTGACTCTTTTAGGAAATCAGATTTATTTGAAAAAGATGATGTATTATTAGATGATGAATGCTATATGTCTTAATATGTTTAACTTTATTCTTAGTTAAAAAGCAAGAAAAAAGAGAAGGAAATGGCAGATCAGACAGCTGTTGAAGAATTTGTGATTCATGCATTGGCATTTTGTGAAAGTTTATATGATCCATATAGGAATTGGAGACATAGAATTTCAGGGTAGGTCAAAAGTCGTATTCAATAAACCCAATGTCATATGTATAATTCTCCAAAGAGTGTCTGCTTTATGAAAACAATTAGAAAGATTTAACCCTGAGATAGAAAAACATGAATTTGTGATAAATGCTGCTTCCATATAAATGTACTCTGAACTTCTTCCTTTCCTTCCTTCCTTCCTTCCTTCCTTCCTTCTCCTTTCTTTTCTCCTTCCTTTTTTTTTTTTTTTTTTTTTTTTTTTTTTTTTTTTTTTTTTTTTTTTTTTTTTTTTTTTTTTTTTTTCCCCCTTTTGAGACAGGATCTCGCTATGCAGTTCAGGCTGGCCTTGAGCTCACTTTGTAGCCCATGCTGGTCTCGAACTCAAAACGTTCCTCCTTGCCTCAGCCTCCCAAGTGCTGGGATTACAGGTGTGCACCACCATGCCCGGATCTTTCTTTCTTTTTTATTTGGTCTTTTTGAGACAGGGTTTTGCTGAGTAGTGCAGGCTGGCCTAGAACTCACTTTGTAGCCCAGGCTGGCCTTGAACTCACAGTGATTTTCTATCTCAGCCTCCTCAGTGCTAGGATTACAGGCATATATCACCATGCCCAGCTGAATTTTTATTTTCAAGTGCTGTTAAATACTGACAGTTTGCTAAGAAACATTAAAAGCTTAATAATAAAAGTAGAATATACATGTTTTTTAGTTCTCCTTTTGAAAAAACGTAGTGGGAAGCACATTTGAGGGGTGGGGCTATGGCTCAGAGATCAATCAGATACATGACTGTGGGTTTGATCTCAGTTCTCCCACCTATCTACCCAGTACATATATATTATATATATTGTTTTGTTTTTTGAGAGAGGGTCTTGCTATATAGTTTAGGCTGGTATTGAACTCATTATGTAGCTCAGCAATCATCCTGCCTCAGTCTCCCAAGTTCTGGGATTACAGATGGGTGCCACCACACCTGGGATATATTTTATAGTTTGAAAATCCTTTTTAGTAACATTTTATCCTTTTTTTTTTTTTTTTTGGTACTGGCAGTCATACTCAGGACCTTGTGCTTGCCAGGCAGGTGGTGTGCCACTGAGCTATATCCCTGGCACTGTCCTTCTGTTTTTAATTGTGGTGCATGTGTTCTTCAGGATCCAGCCAGGAAAACAAACCACTAGATATTTAAAAAGGAATGTAGCATTTGGGAGGCTGAGACAATAGGATTGTTGCGAGTTTGACGCCAGCCTGGGCTACAAAGTGAGTTCAAGACTAGCCTTAAAAATAAAAAGGAGGCTGAGGCAGGAAGATCCTTGCAAGTTTAAGACCAGCCCGGGATACAAAGTGAGTTCAAGGCCAGCCTGAACTGCATAGCGAGACCCTGTCTCAAAAAGAAAAAGAAAGACTAGCCTGAACTGTGTAGTGAGACCCTGTCTCAAAAAGAGAAAAAAAAAAAAAAAGAGAGAAAGAGAGAATGTAATACAAGGAAATTATTAAACAGAGATTAGAGAATTGGAAAAGCAAAAGTAGCATTCTGAGATAATGCAGAAATAGTGACTTCTTTTGGGCTTTGAGAACAGGGATGAAATTGCTGATCACAGAATCTAGGTGTTTGTAGAGCCTGCTAGCACTGGGACTGAGTTCTCTGAGAAAAAAGCATTACTAGGTGCTGCTGGCATTGCTGACTAGCTGGAAACAGGGCCATTCTAGAACTGCCAAAAATAAACTGAAGATAGTAACCAACCACCATTGCTTTAGTTAGAACTATTGCCGGATTGATGCTCATAAGTACAGTAAGAAAGAAACATAGAACCAGTTCCTCTTTCATTCTTTTGCTACTGTTTATTACTTGTTACTGAGGAAACCAAAAGGATGCAGCTGGAAAAGGAGCAATTTGCAGTGTCTGTTCCAGCATCAGGCAGGTACTTGTGCCAGTGAGCTACATCCCCAGTCCTCCTCCAGCATCAGAAAGTAGAGAGGATATGGAAAGGTGGGTTTGTAGCATTGTGACAGTAGCTTAATTGCCAGCACAGAACACAAAGAAAATCTCTGCTGCCTGTAGGCCTAGATCAGAAGAGTTGTATCATCATGTCCCTCAGACCTCTGTTTTAGGTTTCCAGTTTGCTGACAATTTCCCCATTTCTATTTGTAGTTTAACCTGATCACTTATAAATAATTCCCATTGCTTGCAACTTGACTTCAGTATTTCATAACTAAAATTCAACCTTTCATTACTGAATAATTTTTATAGGATTTTGAGAGTTTCCAGGGTAGTATGCCCTGACTTTGAATAGCCACTGGTAGATGGTGCTAAAAGTTGGTAACTGAGAGAACACCTGTGTAGGCTGTGGCAGGACTTCTTATATGTTCTGGTGATAACATATTTTATTGAAATAAAATATCCTGATGTCGTGAGTAGGGATGTGTTGATCCACGGATACAAAATTTCAGTTAGCCTGGAAGAGATAAGCTCAAGAGTTGGATGGCAAAATATGGTAACTATAGTTAATAACATTATGTTGTTCTTGTTTTGTAATTTCTTTAGTTTATTAGTACATTGTGTAGTAGATGATTTTTGCATTCCTTGTGTGGAATTGGCACATGTTCATTACACATCTCAATTCCTTTTTTTCATCCTTTACCTCTTCGCTCTGCTCCCCTCTATCTCTTGATCCTCCTCCTTAAAAGTGATCTCTCTCCCTGCCTCTTTTACTCTGGGTAAAATTGCTAATAGTATAGCATTTTTAAGTGTCACCACACACATACAGAAGATAAGTATGTGAAGTATTCATTTGTTGATTACCTTGATTTAGCCATTCTACAATGTATACATATTTGAGTACATCATAAATATATAGGATTTTTGTCAATAAAAAAAAGAACACGTACTTTAATAAAAGGAACATTATCCCAGGTATTAAATATAACAGTCTTCTCTGCTTATTTTCATATGTATTTTCTACCTTGAGGGAAGCTGTCTGTAGATAGTAACTGGGTTCTCCAGAGAAGCAGGGCTGATAGGATGTGTACATGGATATGTGTGTGGGGGCAGATATTAAATCATCTTAAGAAATTGGCTTATATAACTACAGAAGCCAACAAGTCCAAATCTGCAGCATGAATCAGCTGGCTTGAGAGCTGGAGGTGCAGATGGAAGTTCTGCAGGTTGCGACTGAGTGGAGGCCATTCTTTTTGTTATAATCCAGCTTTTCAACTGACTGGATGACACCTCACAATATGCTTTACCAACAGTTCATCAATTTACTAGTTAAACTGCTCCAAAAATAGTCTCCAGGTTCATAAAATTGTCATGTTGTCCTAAGACTTCTTGACTGTTTAGTAATGGGAAGGTGCTAATAATGTTCTAAACACTGTCTTTTTTTTTTTTTTTTTTTTTTTGGTCTTTTTGAGACAGGATTTTGCTATGCAGTTTAGTCTCGCCTTGAAGTCACTTTGTAGCCCAGACTGACCTTGAACCCACAACAATCCTCCTGCCTCAGCCTCAACACTTCCTTTCTATAGAATTGTAGTATGTCCTTTCTTCCTGGGAGAAAGCCTTTGAATTTTTGTTTGTGAAGACTTCTTTATAGGCTAGTTATGCTGCAGTGACAAACAAGGGGCCTGTAATAATAAAGATTATTTTCTTGTTCTTGTGGTCTGCCTCCTGTGGTTAGGCAGGAGACTCTACTTACCCTCGTCCCTCCAGGTCTCAAACTAATGGAAGAGTTGACATCTCAGGCTTTGTTAATTTCCACGTGAAGGAGAAGAAAGTGTGAAAGGTCTTGTGGTTGTTGTTCTGAACTCATTGGCCAGAACCAATTATGTATCTCCATATAAAGAGTATAAAGTTCAGTTCCACCATGATTCTAGGAGGGCGGTAGACATGGAAATAGTTGACAGACAGCACTAGGACTACCTTTTATGTCTACCTATGCACTGCTTATGACTTTATAAAGACACAGGTAGGAAAATAGATGCACCTTGAGATCATAATGTTAAATAAATCGGACACACGATTTTAAATTTTGAAGAAACCTAGGCTGAGGCAGGATGATCACTGAGTTCTAGGCCAGACTGAACAATATAGCAAAGTCCTGTCTCAAAAAGAAAAGAAAAATCACAGATTACTAATTTGTGAATGAAAATGTAGAGAATATTTTGGATGGTACTGGACCAGATAATCCATTTAGAGGGTTACCAAAGCCATTGTCGGCACTGATGAGAATCTGATGAGTGTTATGTGCCTGTGTGTTGACCCCTGACAAAGCCACATAATTACTCCTGTGGTGTCCAGCAAGAAAGCAGTGTGTACCTAGTAGTAAGGAGATGCCAAGGAAGCTGAAAAGAAAATCATCCCAGCCCTAAAAGGCAGGGGTAAGGAACAGTGTTCCTCAGAAATGGCACAAGGAGGCTGTGAAAATATCTGAGATTAATGGAGGCTAAAGGGCACCAAATGTAACACTTGACCCAGGACAGTAAGCCGTGCTGGAAGGAGATGTATGCTAAAGATATTACTGAATGATTTGACAAAACTGGAGCATGGATGGTAGACTAGATAAAAGCACTGTATCAGTTTTGAATTTATTACTATCCATTGGTGTTACACAAACAATGTCCCTGCTATTGGTAAATATTCATTTATTATGAAGAGGAAAAGGGCTATAATATGTGTATCTTCCATTTAAGTGTCTGGAAAACATGTAAATATTTATATGTAAAATACATGTATATATGGGTAGAAAGTGTGCACATGATAAAGATTTGCGATAAAATGTTTAGTAAACTTAGGTAAACTATATTTGATGTTGTTTGCACTACTCTTACACAGCTTTTGCAGGAGCTTGGACCTATTTCCAAATAAAGAGTTAAAATAAATAATTATATCATAGGGCCTTGTTGTTGACAGGAACACAAAAAAGAAATACAGCTAACTTAACCAGGGACATGAACTTGGAAAACTGAGATGCAAACAAATGTTTTGAGCACTTTCAGAAACCAGTTTTTAGCATCAGCCAAGTGCTAGATGCTTGATTCAAATAACAGAAAATAATAGAGCCATCAAGTATGATATGTTTTAAAAGTGGTATAAAGCAAAAGTTCATTTTTAGCCTTATTGTCCTAGTAAAAACATAAGTACAATCCAGGCGTGGTGGCGCATGCCTTTCATCCCAGCACTTGGGAGGCCAAGGCAAGAGGGGTGCCACAAGTTTGAGGCCACCCTAGGCTACATATAGAGTTCAAGGGCAGCCTGAACTATATGGCAAGACCCTGTCTCAAAACAAAACAAAGCAAACAAACAAATAATATAAATCACTTAGGCTTTATTTTTTGTGTTCTAATATATAGTAGTGCTCACCTCTTCATGTTAGCATTTAAATTCTCACTGTAACAAATATGGAAATTACTTATATATTACATTTAATAGAGGGGCATTAGAATAGATAACTTTACAGGTTATAGAAGTATATTTTCATTATGTTAATCAGGTGAGGATGTTTATTGTACATAGCACATGTTGTTTGACTAGAACATAACCAGTCTAATACCTAATATCATAATTTATATATGTAACAAAATGGAAATAATTGCATGGTGAGACATAGATGAAAACTCAAATTTCATCCTTTTTTTCCCCTTTTCAGTATTGGGGATTGAACACATGGCTTTTGCACTGAGCTATGTTCCAAGTCCCTTTTTATTTTTTAGTTTGAGACAATGTTCTTACTAAGTTGCTAAATTGCCCAGGCAGTGTTCAAATTTGCAATTTTCTGGCATCAGCCTCCCTGAGTGTTGGGGTTACAGGCATGTGCCACCATGCCTGGCTAAATTTCGTTCTTTTAAAATTAATTTTCTATCATATTACTAAATTTTTATTTATTTATTTTTGGCTTTTTGAGACAGGGTTTCGCTATGCAGTTCAGGCTGTCCTTGAGCTCACTTTGTAGTCAGGCTGGTCTTGGACTCAAAATGGACTTCCTGCCTCAGCCTCCCGAGTGCTAGGATGACAGGTGTGTGCTACCACACCCAGCGTATTATTAAACTTTTAATTTGAAACTATAGTAAAATTCTGTATTGTCATAAAGACAAACATGTCTTAGATAATAATTTTAATCAGAAGATCTAAATATGTCTTAAGATGTTAAGCATTAAATTCAGGAAATATGATCACTTTCATGCCTTCTACACACTGGAAATCCAGATTAATTTGGAAAACAGTGCAGTAAGGGGGCTGGGGATATAGCTTAGTGGAATAAGCGCCTGCCTAGCAAGTGCAGGGTCCTGAGTTCAATCCCCAGTACCGCCAAAAAAAATAAAATAACAATATCTCAGGTACTTTTGGGGCTGGAGATATAGCTCAGTGGAATAAGCGCTTGCCTAGCAAGCTCAGGGTCCTGAGTTCGATCCCCGGTACCGCAAAAAAAAAAAAAAAACAGTGCAGTAAGGAATGATGTCTGATGTGATTGCTAGTGAATGTGGGTATAGATCTTGAACTTTGGATTGCATTCTGCCATCCCCAGGTCTTCTATGCCCGCTTGGCATATTCTGTGGTAATCTGGCTTTTCCTTGTAGTAGCTTTGAATTAATAGCTCAATTATGGTCACTTAAGGAAGTGTCTAAAACCAAATCTTAAGATACACAGAATTTCTAGGTATCTGTCCTTCAGGTAATTCAGGTAATTTCCACTTGCATTGTCTTTTTTTTTGAGACGAGGTCTCACTATACAGTTCTGCCTGGCCTTGAGGTCACTTTGTAACCCAGGCTGGCCTGGAACTTGCAGTGATCCTCCTGCCTCAGCCTCTCAAGTGCTGGGATTATAGGCGTGCGCCACCCCGCCTGGCTACTTATATTGTCTTTATCTTACAGTGTTACAGGGCATTAAAACAATGCTTGTGTTTTTTTGTTGTTGTTTTTGCTTTTTTTTTTTTTTTTAGTTTTCACCAGTTAAAAAGTATCATTGTAACGTTAGCCTTTATTTTCCATACCATCATGCATAAGAAATTTCTTTTACATTGAATTGGAATGAGCTGAGTAAAAGCATGTGCAATTTGTGTTCCTATCAAAGTCCATTGAAAATTTCCATCCAAACTACTGGAATGATCATTAAAAAATATCAGCCCATAGTAGATCCATATCATTGACATGAAAAAAGCTGATTACATAGACCAGTTGTGTCCAGTAATAGTCTGAGAGGGTAGCAGAATGGCCTGGCTTCTGAGAAATTTCAGTGTAGTATAATAATAAGCCACTCGCTTTAACTGTCAGCTTAGCAGTACTGGCTCATCAGTGGTGGCAAGCCTATGGCACACATATGGTTTTTAACAAAAGATGTTAATGTTATGAGTTGTTCTTTTCTAAACTAAAACTTCAGTATTCAGATTTAATTGCCATGTTGGTGTTTTGCAATAAATAAGTGGGGCTAGGATTGCAATTTGGGTACTCATCTCTAAAAGGTTTGCCATCCCTGGGCTAGTTCCTTTTTAAGTTTCTAGGTATTTAGAAATTAAATTGATATAACTTTGCTTTCTTTTTTTTTTTTCCTTTAGTCTTTTTGAGAGAGGATCTTGTCATGCAGCTCAGGCTGGCCTTGAGCTCACTTTGTAGCCCAGGCTGGTCTCAAACTCACAACAAGCCCCCTGCCTCAGCCTCCCGAGTGCTGGGATTACAGGGGTGCACCAACACACCCAGTTTCTTCTCATTTTATAATTTAGAAGAAGAAATCCTTTCACTGTTGATCATTTCAGTTATTTACTAGATTTCTTTTTCAGGATGATGTCAATCTTGGAGATAACTGTTCAGTATACACATTAAAAGTAAAATGTTAAATTTGTTTTATGATTACTTTTGTAATTATATGATTTGTACCTGCCCATGTTTTAATTTTCTTCCTTTTTAATAATAGGCGAATCCTTAGTTCTGTGGAAAAGAGCAGACAGAAATATAAACCAGCTTCTCTCACTGTGGAATTTGTTCCTTTCTTTTATCGTAAGTATAGTAATACACTGGTTACTTTCATTTTGATTTTCATTTTACCCTGATTATTAATTCTTACTCTGAATCTGACCTTAGTTCACCTTTGTCAATTTATAAGATAAAGGTTAAGAACACGTCACTGGAGTAATTTGTTTTTGGTGATTGTTTTCACTTGGTGTTTTTCTGTTAAGATCTGATTTTGTGTTTGTGAGCTGAATCTTTTACTGATGATAGTATACTTTACAACTTCAGAATTTTTATAGAAAACAGGAAACTTGACTGAAGGTTTTACCCAGTGGAGAGCACATGCTTTATATGCACAAGGCTTTGGGTTTGATTCATAGCACCTACTTCAGAGAACAGGCCCCCACAACCTGGAATAGACCTGACCACTATGTGTATATGTGACTTCTATGGGCCCTAGTTTTCTTTCTTGAAAAATGATTACACTGACTTTGAAATACAGAAAAGTTTGCAGAATAGAGAAGAAACATTTATGATTGCATTTAATCCTAATCTCCTGATAGACATGCCATGGGAGTTAGGACTGTAGAGAGGCATGGTTTAATGCACCTGTATTTTTCACATGTTAGTGATGTGTTACTGTATATATAACCTTAGCTGGCTACAGTTTCACTAAGTGCTAGGCATTTTTCAGCTCCATTCTAATCTTAGGGGATCACTGTCATATGTTCAGCCCCTGATGGATCAAAGTGTTGTCATGTGGTGCAAGAATTCTGTATTTAGAATTAGCCAGCTACACTCAGGTGATCTCAGTTTTGTTGACTGCATCCAAAGCATCATAATCTTTTTGCTGATTATTTTAAAAACATATTTAGTTCAATGTACACATGTGAAATTCATGGGTACAGAGCTAACAGTACTGCATCATTTTTTTTTTAACTTAATACAATCCTAACAGATTTTTCATTTTTATGAGTCAGTAAACCACAAGCTTTTTTCTCTATCGGGCCTGGTCAGGGTTGGCCATTTTAGTCAGAGAAGTTCTTCATAACCTGTTTGATCAGGTGCTCGTCAACACTGATTCCATAAGGAACATACAAAGTGTGTTGCTGTCCTCTTTTTCCATGGCTGGTTAAGCTGTTAAGAGGGTGTTGATGATACCAAAGTAATCAGGTTTGTTTTTTCTGGGGCATTTTGCAAGTTTTTGGGCTTCCTTTATAACTGCAGTGTTTTAGGTTAACAAAAGCAGGTAACGTACGGATCTTCTTTCTTCATGACTTTGTAGACTTTTCAGCTCTGCCTTGTCCTGCAGTACCTTTGCTTTGGCTCCAGCATTGGGAGAGAGACGGGTTTTCTTCACTTTTGGTGCCATCTTCATAAAAAGGGTCTGCACATGTAGTACCTTTATTTCCTTACTTTCTAATACCATTTCAGTGCAGTAAGAGAACATATTAAGTGCTATTTTCCTGACCATTTTTTATAATATTCCTCTCTACCTGTAGTAATACTTTTTGAATGCTTTGTCAAATATTAATGTAGTCATCCTAAAATTTTATAATTAGAGATTCCATGATATATTTTACATCCTTTTTATCTATTACCTTTCTCGTGTGTCCATTTGTGGCTGAATGGAACACTATTCTGTATTTTGTGTAAAATCAGAAAATTATTTAGTGTCCTTGTAGTTTTTCATCTGTCTTGTGAAATTTGACACTGTCATGTCAGGAATCATGCACAAACACAAAGTAAGTACAGTGCATATTTCTGGAGCACATTTTCTCTATTATCTTCTTCCTCTCCACAAATTCCAGTTGCCTATGCCTCCCTAAGCACTGATTTCTGGCTCCCCAACTCAACAAATACACGTTCTTTTTGATTCCTGCTCTCTGTACAGTAGCCCATAAAGGGTCTACAAACAGGTGTCTGAGGTGCTCCTTGTGTCCACTTCATTTACCCATTACTATATATTACTGTTCTCTGACTCAGTTTCTGGAACAAATTTTGTCAATTTTTCTAGGTTTTTTATAGTGCCAATTATTCTGACATAGTTAGGATGACTTAATTTAATTTTAAATATCTATCAATACACTGTACCTTCAAGCTGTTTCTTTTTGGTAATGTTACATATAATATTAGAAATAATTCTGTTGTTATAGTCTTATATAAGTATGAAGTAATACATATAAAAGTATTTGTTACAGAATTATCAAAAGAAAGGGGAAAAGCATAAGTTTATCAGTAAAGAACTGGTTAAATAAACATACATTAAAAAATATATATTCCAGGCACAGTGGTGCACATCTATAATCTTAGCACTCGGGAGGCCAAGGCAGGGAGATTGTAGCAAGTTTGAGACCAGCCTGGCCTACAAAGGGAGCTCAAGGCCAGCCTGAACTGTGTAATGAGACCCTGTCCAAAAAAAAAGGTACATCACTGTAGTAGTATATGCTTTCTGGTTATAAAAATGAACAGGACAGTATCTGTTAAGATTGTATTAAGTTAAAAAAATGCAGTACTGTCGGCTCTGTAACCATGAATTTCACGTGTGTACATTGAACTAAATATGTTTTAAAAATAATCAGCAAAAATGTTGCATTTGTACTGAACATGTACAGATCTTTTTCTTGTCATTCCCTGAAACAATGCTGCCTAACAACTACTTGCATAGGACTTACATTGTGTATAAGTTACGGAGAGATGATTTAACGTATATAGGAGGAGCGGCACAGGTGATGTGCAAACACTGCACCATTTTATATAAGGAACTTGAGTGTTCATGGCATTGGAATCTTGGGATGAGAGTACTGGGACTAGTCACCCATGGATACTGAGGGAAAACTGTGTATGTGCGGCTTTTTTCTTTTGATCACAATAGGGGTGTTAGGGCAGGTGTGGGCCCACACCTATAATCTCAGCGCTCAGGAGGCTAAGGCAGGAGGATCACCTTGAGTTTGAGGCCAGTCTGGCCTACACAGTGAGTTTAGTGCTGAACTACATAGTGTAACCCTCTCCAAAAAAAAATCAATGGTGTAGTACATTGAGGAAGAAGTCAGGGGAGACTTATTTTTTCTTTGTCCATTTTTTTGCTGTTGTCATGTCCATTTGTAACATTTTCAAATAATAAGATAATTTATGGTGGTAAAAGAAAAGTTAGTACTGGAATTTTATTTGGAATATTAGCCCTGGAGTAGACACAGGAAATATTTTTGTCCAACTCTTTCATTTTATAATTGACTACAGTCACTTATACTAATAAGAGGCAATAACAGTAGTAATAAAAAAACCTAAAAAATCCAATTTTATGTCAGGTTTGGGTTGATGTCTAGCTACATTACTGAGCTGTTGTGTGACTTCAGGCAAGATCCTAACTTCTAATCTCTCACTTTCTCATGTATAAGTGGGAGCAAGATATTCTCCTGTGGAAAATTATTAGAATTAAGTGAGGAATAAAAAGTACCAAAATGCTACCTGATTATTTCTGTTTTTCTTTCCTGTGACAAGATGCTTTCCATCTTGCCTCTGACAACATTTTAATGAAGTAGTTCTTCATGCTTTAATTTTACACGTTCCTTAGAAATTAATCCTACTGTGAAAGAAACTATACTTACTTGTTTGTGTATTGTATTCACAGAATGTTTTCAGGAAAGTGAACATCTCAAGGAAAGTCTTAAGTGTTGCTTATTGCATCTCTTTGGAGCCATTGTAGCCGGTGGGCAGGTGAGGACAGTGTTGAAAGTTAATTTATAAATGATAGTTAACAGTGCCAAAGATATTCCATGGATTGCTTGATGTGTTCTTTGTTTTTATAACTACATAAGCCATATAGTTTTCAGTTTATATTTTATTTAAACTTAAACCTTTTTCACTTTTTATCTTGATTCCAAAAAACTTAAATAATAGTATTGACAATAAGATTATTTGAGAAATAAACAGATATAACAATTTTTAGTGTTATAAGTTCATGTTATTTTGTTGTCTTTCAGCTACTATTTCTCACTTTAGGGTATAGAGTAATTTCTGTTGTTGATTTAAAGAAATCAAATCCTAGCAGCTTAGTTTCTAAAGGTGTATGAGTTTACGCACTTTTCTGTCATAATTACTGAATGCGAGTTTATATATCCTTTTGGCAGTTTGATACAGCCTGTTGCCAGAATGTTTTTAGATATGTAAGGTCACAAAGGGAAACACTCGTACCAAAATATTAACCAAACAAATTTGTTCTGTAGTAATATGTGCTCTTTATAACATATAAATAAAACAACCTGGTAGTGAATGGGCCCGCTTGTCGTGCCTGTGGAGACTGGGGCAGGAAGTTGCCTTGAGCTCAAGAGTTTGAAGCAGTCCCAAGGCAGCATAGTGAAATTGCCTCTTTAAAAAAGGAAAGATGTCTTCCTGAGAAACCACTTTGAAGATATCAATAGTAATACAACAAGCATTGTTAATTTCCTACCACTTTGTCTGTAACTCTGTATTGTTTTTATTCTTACGGTATTTTTTAAATGGATGTGTGTTAATGTTTTCTTCCTTTATTAAAAAAGTAAATAAAAAAGGAAAGAAGATGATTGTAACAACTGTTGTATATGAAAATGCATATGATTTATCATTGAGAAAACCATAAATGTGGTTTATTGTTTACAGTAAACCTCAGTGATAAAAGTACAAATGTGTTTTGTTTCAGATTAAGATTAGTAGAAATGAAGATACAATTTTTTTTCTTTTTTTTTGTCTTTTTGAGACAGGGTCTCGCTGTGCGATTCAGCTAACCTTGAGCTTATTTTGTAGCACAGTGATCCTCCTCCTACGTCAGGCTCCCCAAGTGCTGGGATTACAGGCATGTACCACCACACCCACGTGATGTAACTTTTTCCTACCTTGAGTTTATAGATCCCTTGAATTACCTTGCTTTCTCCCCTTACTTTTTCTCTCTTAGGTTGAAATTTTTTTTTGGTATGTTTTTGAGAGAGGGTCTCACTTTGTGATCCAAGGTGGCCTTAACTTGCTCCATAGTCTGGGCTGGCCTGGAGTTATTGTCCTCTTGGCTCAGCCTGCTGAGTGCTAGAGTATTAGGATTACAGGCATGTGACACCCTACCTAGCAGGTTAAAAATTCTTCCCTATTTTAACAATTAAATTTTTCTTTATTTTTAAATTTTTCTTTCATATGAAACATTCTTTAATGTTAGTGTACTCCCTTCTTTATAGCAAATTGCATGTTTAGGTTACAATTTTACTTTAAAAATTAGAAATGTTTTTTGGTTTGTTTTGTGGTACTAGGGATTGAGCCCAGGGCCTTTGCAGTGACATGCATTCCCACCTCTTGCTTTTGTTTGGTTTTTTGGTTGCTGATTTTATATTTTAAAACAGGATCTTGCTAAGTCACCAAGTTTCTTGGGTTTTATAGGCATGTACCTACCATTCCTGGTTAAAGTTTCTATTTTTTGAAATTTAATTACATTTTATTTAAAGATATAAAATTATGCTGATAATACTTTCTACATATTACCTTAGCATTTGAAGCACTGGGGAGAAACCTTTGTCTGTGTTCAGAAAGAAAGCCAACAACAAGCCGGGAGTGGCAGCACCCCTGTAACCCAAGTACTCAGGAGGTTCAGGGAGGACACTTGGCAGGAGTTCAAGGCCATCCCGGGCTGGCGAGACCCACTGTATCTCAAAAAAGAAACCAAAAATCAGTGTTTAGGTTATTTATGTGTAAGGCCCTCCCATGAGTCTCTGTATCTTACAGCAGGAGGAACTAGTAGTCCTGTAGCAATAAGAAGTTGCTCTTTATTTGATAATTTAATTAGCACTTCCTGTTCTGTTAGGAGATTTTGGAAGAGTAGTTGTCATTTTTCAAATAAACAGCAGGTGACTATATATTTTAAGTAATCTTTTATATTAAATGTGCCCAATTTAGATCTGCTTTCTTGGATATTTATTTTGTAAATACTATCATGAGTTTCCTATGTTGGTACTGTGACAATCCCCCTTTCCTCTTTATCGCTGTTTTTTAATTTTCTGTGTACATAGTTTTTTAGCCCTTGTACTTGCTGAAAATTTTAAAGACTCATTTTTATTCCTACCCGTGGCTTCCAGAACACTGCTTAAGTTTCTTTCTTTCTTTTATTTAACCTGTTCCTTTTTTGATACTAAGCCAGAATCCCCACTCAGGTTTCCTGGTGGGTTGTGTATTCTTCTCCTGTTTACCTGGTGGGAAGACAAGGATCTCCTTACAATGAGAGAGACAGTGTCCAAAGTCCTATTTTCCACTTTGTTTCCCTAGACGCCTTCTTATACTAGTTACATTCTTCTTTTGGGTCAGTATCTCCCCTTTCCATCATTTCTTCACTGCCATGAAGAAGAATTAATAGAAACACATGGATAAAAACAGAAGTGATTCTGTTTGGCTCCCATTCTCTTTTTGAACAAATGGTACACACTTTCCGTTAGTACCGAGGGGTCAGTCCAGCCCCAAGAAACTTCTATAATGGAAACCTAACATGAAAGTTAAGTAGATAACAGGAGCCCAGTTTATTTTATGTACTGAAAATATTCAAAAATCCTTGTGATCAGGACATAGCTATAGTTATACCAAAGTCAGAAAGTTGTTTGTGTATTTTTTTTGTTGTTATTTTGTTTTGTTATGTCTTCTTTTGACAGGGTCTCCCCTGAACTCCTTTTGTAGTCCAGGTTTGTCTCAGCCTCACAAGGATCCTCTTGCCTCAGCCTCCCGAGTGCTGGGATTATGGACATGCACCACCACACCCCTCAGAAAGTTGTTTGCTGAGTGTGGTGTCAATACAAAGGAATTTAGAAGAATTGAATGTCTGAAGACATAAGAATGAGCTTGTCATGATAAACAGAAAAAAATGAAGTCCAGTCTCCACATCATTGTGCCTAGGCTTTCCATGGGCATTTTTGTTTTCTTTCTCTATGAATACACCAAAAATATAGCAGGTTACGTTTTGTGTGAAGTGCAAGGGCTTTGGTTCTGACTTAGGTTTGAGTCTTATGTCCATCTTAAACTAATTGGCCTTAGATAACAGTATTTACATGTTTTAGATTATTTGTGTGTAATGTGGACACAGTAACATTTAC
Source organism: Dinomys branickii (assembly GCA_004027595.1). NCBI lineage: Eukaryota > Metazoa > Chordata > Mammalia > Rodentia > Dinomyidae > Dinomys > Dinomys branickii. The sequence continues at coordinate 84,103 of PVLD010002746.1, read as the reverse complement.
AAGATAGTAATGATGACGAAATGACATGATACATAAGTAAAGCACTCAACAAAGTACCTGCAGGTGTAAAAACTAAGTGAATCACTGTTGTAGTGCATACATAGTCTGCTGTAAGTAGCCACTAATAATAAAATCACATCCAGTTAGCTCTCAGACAATGTTGTGGGAACATAGCTTACGGGTGGGGTGTGAGCCTGGCATGTGCAAGGCTGTGGTTCAGACTCCTGCACCATGCACGGACGTAGAAGACACCCAGGGCTGGCCTAGTGACTGGGGTCTTCAGGGACTGCTGAATTCGGGCTATCATCTTCACACTCTCTAAGAAAATTTATAGAATTCTGGCCATTGTGCTGGCATTCAGGCACAAAACTAGGAAATCATGAATGAGACAAATGGCACATTCCAGCTATCTCTAAAGAGATAATGAAAAGCTAACACTTTCTAGGCATGTTGCATGCCTATAATTCTAGCAGTCTGGTAGTCTGAAGCAAGAGAATCAAAAATTCAGGCCAAACCTAGGCAACCTCTCCTTTTTTCTCCCCCTTCTCTTGTTCAAAAAAACCAGGTATTTAAATTTAAATATATTCTTACCAGTTGGGTGTAGTGGCACATGTGGGTATAATCCCACCACTTAGGAAGCTGAGGCAGGAGGATCACCAGGAGTTTGTGGCCAGCCTGAACTATACAGAGAGACCCTGTCTCAAAAACAAAACAAAATGTGTGTGTGTGTGTGTGTGTGTGTGTGTGTGTGTGTGTAGTCCCTTCAGAAGTTGGCAGGAATGATTAGGTAAGTGTGTTAGAAGCAAGGGGAAGTATTGTGAGAGAGATTAATGGCAGTGTGTCTTTCATTGTCCTAAATTTAAACATTCACCATATATTTCTGTCATCCTTTGTAGCTCAGCTTTGAAGGCCTGGGTTCAATCCCAGTACCAGAAAAAAAAGAGAAAAGCGGATATTTGCTATCTTTTTAAAAAGTTTTATTTGCCAAACTTGAATGATAGCACTACAAAGAAGTCAAATGTGTCCAGACAAAAAAAATGATAAAACTTGCTTTCTGAACTTCCTCATTCTGGGTAGCTATCACTCCAGGCAAATGTCAGAGTTTCCTTGTTAAGAAATGCAGGGGAGGCTGGGCGTGGTGGCACACACCTGTAATCCCAGCACTCTGGGAAGCTGAGGCAGGAGGATCATTCTGAGTTACAAAGTGAGCTCAAGGCCAGCCTAAACTGCCTCAGGAGACCCTGTCTCAAAAAAAGAATAAAGAGAAAAGAAATGCAGGGGAGGTTGAATGTTGAGTTCGTTCCGCAGTGGTACTTATTTTCACAAATCCTATGTTTAGGGTAGAAAATGATAAAAGCTGCCCTCTTCATGTCTTTTACCATGTATCATTAAGCAGAACTGTTACATGATTACCCTTAGCTGCAAAGGAAGATGGAAAATACATTTTCTATTCATCATGAGGAAGGAAAGTCTTCATATGTGTAAAACACCACCAGTGTCTGTTAAATTATTCATTAAAAATTTTTGTATGTTGATTTATTAAAAGAAAAATTTCCTTATAGGCTTATTAACTCTTTTTCATGGCAAACATATAACCACAGTTGGGTTGGTTTTCATTTTTATTGTATTTAATGTTTCAGAGGAACGCTTTGCAAGCAATTTCTCCAGCCACCATGGAAGTTCTTATGCGAGTTTTGGCAGATTGTGATTCTTGGGAGGACGGAGATCTTGAAGAAGTGGGTAGGAAGGTAGAACTCACCCTGAAGTGTCTTACAGAAGTGGTACATACACTTCTCACTAGCAGCTCTGACCAGCGACAAGTGGAAACCAGTACTCTTCTGGAGAACTACTTTAAATTGCTCAATTCAGATCATTCAGCTTTACCTAATCAAAGGAGGTCCAGACAGTGGGAAAGCCGGTTCATAGCTCTACAGATCAAAATGCTAAGTAAGTATTCAATAAATACTTTTTCTGAGTCTATTTTTTCCTTTTGCATTTCTCACTTTCTTTTGAATTAACGGCACCAGTATATGGAAAGTGTTGATTTTTAAATTGCAGTAGTGTTTTATTTTTTTACTTCCAAATAATATCGAATTGATTTGCCTAAAGTGTAATCCACTAAAAGTACCACTATGAAAATAAGCTCTGACCTCAAAACTCTAGAAAAAGTAAACTTTCAGAGGGTTTTTTTCACTTGAGTTGATTTTTTGTATGCTTTTATAACATATCCATAGAGCTCAATTCAGTATCTGTCCTTCCTCTTGAGGGCCTTTATTTCTTTTTTTTTTTTTCTCGGAGCTCCTATGTGTGTATTTCTTTCTCGTTTCCTTTCTTTCATCGTTTTGTTTCACTGTGTACATGTGTATCTGTCTCTCTTCTCTGCAAGTCCCTCACCAGTATATATAATTTCTTTCTGTATTCCTAAATGTAGTGTTGTTAAAAATAAATATTAACTGATGGTTCTTTATTATAGAAGTAAAACATTGTCTTTACAGCTAAACTAGGAGATTCAGGTAAGTAAAAAGACAACAAAAAAGGTTTTTACTATTTGACCCCACACACATACTGTTAATGATTTGATGTATAGATTTGTATGGGTGTGGTATCAATATAGACTTTTGAGATCAAATTTTCTTTAAAATTACCCATTTTAAAATAGAAAATTCATATTTTATTTTATATTTTAGCATGTTGTGTTTTATAATTACTATAAATTGGAAGTTTGTAAATAGTCTTTATCAAATGAACTTCTCGGTTAGAAACTGCAGTATTGCCCATATGAATGTCCTTTGATTTCTATATAGGACTAATCCTTTGGTGAAAAATGAGAGCAAAACGGTGGCGTTGTTTTCAGAAGTCATATGTTAACTTTGTAGTAATAAATGAGGCTGTATTGCCAAACAACAAGTTGCACTTACTTACCCCGCACATTCACAGAACAGTTGGTTAGACTCTTAGGGGCACTGTAGAGACAGTCTAGATGTCCATCAATGACGGATGTATAAAAAGCCATGACTATACACATGCACACACATGCACACATACATACTCAATAAAGTATTATTTAGCTTTGTTTTTTTGCAGGAAAGTAAATCAAACTGGAGACCATTATGTTAATCAAAACAAGCAAACCTGAGAAAATTAATCACATTTTCTCTTGTATAAGCAATAAAATACATTTAACGTAGTGCTAAATAAATAGGAATTGACAGGAAACTAGAAAGTGGATTTAAGCGATGAAGAAAGGGATCAGGGTGAGAGTGGAGACACAGGAGGGTGAATAACTGGGATGAAGATAATAAAATTCTGTCATATGCATGTGTCAGTATGATGCCATTCTGATCACTAAAGTGTATCAGTAAAAAGATACACAGTTGGTTAGACTTGAGCCTTATGATGGAATAATAACTAAATAAATCTCTGAGAAATATATCAGTTATATGTAAAATTCAAGTATTTTAAATAATAAAGTATAAAAATGCATACTTTCCCTATCAAGTGATAATTGTAAGTTTTATTTTATATTTCTCTTCCCTGTTATTTCCCAGTTAATTTATATCTGTTCTGTGAACTGAAAAGTCTAACTTCCTAAATTTAGATCTTGAATTTTGACTTCTACATGGATGATTTCATTTGTACTTTCCTAGATACCATCACAGCCATGTTAGACTGCACAGATAGGCCTGTTCTTCAGGCCATTTTTTTGAACAGTAATTGCTTCGAACATCTCATACGACTGCTACAGAACTGCAAGGTACATTTCTGTTATGACTGTGGTGATGATGATGATGATGATGATTGTGTTTGATTTGAAGGAGCTTTTGTTTTACATTTTGATTTAAATTTGAGCATATTACTAAGTTTTTATGATTTGTGTTTGTATTTAATCATGGAATCAAACTCTATTTTGATTGAAATCAGTATTCCATCATTTGTAATTGTCTAAATGTTTTTAAAATAGGCAAACTGAAAGTAATTTCTTTGTGTAATTACCATTTTGCCTCATGAAATACTTTCTTTTTCACCAAGGGAATATGCTTCATATCCTTTAAGGTCATTAGTTGCTTCTGATTTGTTGGCTACCTACTATGTATTTATATCAAAGTAGACTAAGATGATCAAGACTTTCCTCAAAAATTTTTGAAAACTACTTAATTGCAACTGCTATCTTGTATCAGTCTAGTAAATTTCAAATTACCTATCCTATAAATGCATACAACTGATCATGAGGACTTACAGATATAAAATATGTATTGATCAGTGCAATATGAGTCGCTTACTCCAACTCAGATTGAATGTCATTAAATGAAAGGTAGCTTTGAATAAGAAAAAAATTAAACTACCTAATAGATTGTTTTAAGAAATACTTCTTGTATACCAGCTGCTTGGCAGACACTGTTCAGACTTGATTTTAAAAGTCTGTCCTCCAGAAGCTTACATTTTTGCTGGGAGCAAGAAAACATGAAAACAAAAATATACACGATGAGGTGGTGCTAAATGCCATGAAGAAACACTGCGCGAGCACACCTAGCCTGAGACAGACACTGTGCACTGCTATTGTGTGTGACCTGGGGAGAGGGTGTTTGAGAGGGATGTGCAGACAGTGAGGAAGCCACGCAAAACTGATATCAGTGTTTCCCGTCAGAGAGCACAAAATTCCCAGGTGAAATGGCTTTTAGTACATTTGAGGAACAGCAGGTAGGCTCTGTCACTAGAGGTAAAGTTGTAAAAGAAGTCAAGGCAAAATTGTCCAGCTGAAAAATTTTATTTCCATGTTTTGATTTATTTGGTTTTTTTTTTAGAGCATAGCTTTTGTAGAAAGTGTTGTTGAACTAATAATACCAAAAGAGGAAGACCCTTACAATTCTTTCAGAATAAAGACTGTTATTTATTTAGTGTTACTATGTGATGAACAGTCTGTTAGGCAACTTGCTTACATTTGATGACACACAACGTATCTTGTCATGACTACTTTAGATTAAGCAAGTGTCAGAGTCAGTTTCAGATTCTTTTTTTTTTTTTTTTTTTTGCCTTTTTGAGACAGGGTCTTGCTATGCAGTTCAGGCTGGCCTTGAGCTCACTTTGTAGCTCACTTTGTAGCCCAGGCTGGTCTCGAACTCAGAATGATCCTCCTGCCTCAGCCTCCTGAGTGCTGGGATTACAGACATGCATCACCATGACCAGCTATGCAGATTCTTTTTAACTCAAGGTCTTTGTTCTTAACTTTCACACCACATAATGTCCAACATGGTACTTTTTATGTTTATTTCCAGGCTTCTTTCCAAACATGTAGTGTTTTTGCATAATGTCTATAAAAATTAATTAATTATTTGATGCCATGTCAAAGTCATACAACATTCTCTCCGATTATTGAAGTAATAATAATTGCCTTTCCCTTTCCTTTTTCTTTTTTTTTTTCTGGTGTTGGAGATTGAACCCAGAACCCTACACATGCTAGGCAAGTGTTCTACCACTGAACTATATCCTCAGCCCTAAAGTAATACATTTTTATTGTAAAGAAAATATTAGTGGTATATTGAGTCTCTCATACAATCATAAATGTATTAATTCCAAACTTTTTCCTCATGGGTAAAAACTTTGGGAAAAAATGTTTTGAATAGAAAGTTACCAAGGCAGGTGTGGTGTGTTGTAGCACATGCCTGTAATCCCAGCATTTGGGAGGCTGCAGAAAGAGGATCTGTGTGAGTTCAAAGCAAGCCTGGTCTATATAGTGGTTTGAGGGAAGCGTGGACTACATATGAAGGTGCTGTCTCACAAAACAAACAAACAAAAATATATAGAGAAAAATATGATGCATCTGAATTATGAATAATAGCAGTGGAACACGTACATATATTTTTGATAGCCCAACCATATTACAACACTAACACAAAGAAAAATCTGAAGCAACTAGGTGGTTGGTAGTTTTTTCTAGTATCTGTTACTCCCTTTTATAGTTGTTCAGAAGCTATCAGAGTTAGTACAGACATGCACAAATCTTAATATCTTTGTAAGTGGATTTTGTACAACATAAGACTATTTTGTTTAGTATGACGGTATTTTCATGGCAAAACTTGAGATATAGAAAATAGACGATGGAAAACTACATCAAATGCATGGTAAAGAGCAAAAGCACAAAGGTGAAACAACTTGTTTTTACAAGTGAAACATACCACATTCTGACTTTCTTTTTTTTTTTTTTTTTTTCTGACTTTCATTTAAGATAAACACGCAAAATTGAGAAAAGGAGGTTTAAGAAAATATAAAGGAAGAAAAATAAACTCAAACTGCACTGTTAAAAAAGTTGGCAGTTTCTTAACATCCTTTTGTTTGTACAATATCACGATCATTTTCTTTATTTTTGTATGTTTACAGTACATAACAGTTGTAGTCACATTGGAAAATTGGTATATATATGTGAGATATCTTGTTTTCAATTCCTTTTGCCCTCCTGCTTGCTACCTTTCCCTTCCATCATTTTTTTCTTAAAGAATTTCATAAATAGATGTATTTCCTACACATTTTAAATGCTGTTTTAAATCATTTGAATGAGAATAGTGTATTATTTGACTTTTATGTAGAGAGAAAATAGTTGATTATTAATTTTTTTTTTTTTGAAACACGGTCTCACTATGCAGTTCAGGCTCGCCCTGAACTCATGTAGCCAAGACTGGCCTCGAATTTGCAATGCTTCTCCTGCCTCTGCCTTTTGATTATAAAATTTATTTATTTTTTGGTACTGAGAATCTAACTTGGGACCTTGTGCTTGCCAGGCAGGTGCTTGTGCCACTGAGCTATATCCCCAGCCTGATTATAAAATTTAATAACCATCTCACTATCATAGGAACTGTTATTAAAAACTGAGAGCTTATAGGAAATTTAGAGTAGGCATAGAGAGAAAACCTAAGGCAATGAAAACAAACTCCGAAAGCCAACTCTGACTCTGTTGGCCTGACTGCTCTTGAGCCTTTTTTTCCAAGGCATTTCATCTCTTGGTTGCTTTTTGCTGTCTTATCTCATATTGGCATGGTTTCTTCCAAGCCAATATGTGCTCTAAATAAAAGGCTTTTACATATGTACAGCTTGTACATCTATCAGACACTGTGTCATGAAAGTATGGCCCAATTGAGAGATTGCTTTCTCCCCTGCCTTTAGGCCTGATAAAGTCTATTCACACCAGTAAGATAACATGGCAGTTACAGGGTCTGTAGAATTTTGAGAAGTGAGAAGGATTAGGTGGTGTTCTGTTAATTTCAAAGTACATCTGACTTTTGTCTCTATTGCTCCATTGAAACTTTTTATCAAGGTCCTTGAAAGCTTGTAATGGAGATTAGTTTCTCTTTTTAATAACTTTGGATTTGAATTTAATTAACTACTAAGCCAGCAGATGGAAAGATGTAATAAATAGATGGAAAACAGGCTTATAAATTTAGGAGCGAGGAAGGCACTTTCAGAGCAGGTTAGGTATAGACATTCACCAGACTGGACCATTTTTGACATTGAAATTAAAACTTTTTGCCACAAAAAGCAAAATGTACTTAAGTTGGCTTTTACAATTGTCCAACTTTCTTTTTATAGTTCATTAAAGTGTTTACTTGTATTTCTTTAAATGTCATGTGGTTTTCAGTAAATCTATCCAAAATACTAACTATCATTTTAGAACTTAGTTTACATATTAGAGTGCCCTGGATTGAGGTTTGTTAGGGTACCTTATTCTGCTCTAGGCATGGTGGCCCACACTTGTAATTCCAGTACTCAGAAGGCTGAGACAGGAAGATTGCTTCAGCTTCAAGGCCAGCCTGGGCTACATAGTGAGTCTAAAGCCAACCTGAAGTACAGAGCGAGACCCTGTCTCAAAAAAAGAAAAACAAATAAACCTTATTCTAAGCCTTACTGGCTAATATTATCCCTTTAAAATGTCTGAGTATTTTTTTCATTGTTATTATTCTCAGAGATACGTAGGAAAGGAGCTGAAGGTGTGGCTTGGTGGTAAAGATCATGCAGTGCCCTGGGTTGAATGTGCAGCACTGAAAAAAAAAAAGATATTCTGGGAAAAAATTATGAATTGGGCACCTATAAATTCTTCACTTCTGTTTTTTTTTTTTTTTTTTTTGGTACTGGGGATCAAACTCAGGACCTTGCACTTGCCAGGCAAGCGCTTATTCAATTGAGCTATATCCCCAGCCCCTTAAATTCTTCACTTCTGTTACAATGTAGCAATTTATCATCTCTCACTGATCTTATCAGATGAGTAAGAATTGAATAAGGCTTAGTTTTTTTGTTTTTCAGAAACAGCTGACTGCATTTCATAAAGCAACAACTGTCTACAGTGTCTCCACTTATTTAGTAATAATTGTAACTGAGGGCTGGGGATATAGCTCAGTGGAATAAGCACCTGCCTAGCAAGCGCAGGGTCCTGAGTTCGATCCCCAGTACCGCCAAAAAAAAAAAAAAAAAAATTGTAACTGAGACAAGTCATTCTTTGAGCTATACATTTTGTTGCATTTTAGCTTAAGCTGTACTTCCTGCACCTGCTTCACTGGTTTTGGTTTTCCTTCATTTAATCCTTGTTTATAATTCTCATTCACAGAATTACTTTGGAGGGTTCCAGGTTCTTTTCCATCATGCCATCTTTTCCATTTTCATAGCCACTGTCCTGTTTGGTGTGAAGTGGTATCACCATGGTTTTGATTTGCTTCTTATGAATGATTAGTGATGTTGAGCATCTATTTATCTGTGGCCCATTTGTGTATCTTCTTTAGAGAATGATTTTAAGTATTTTGCCCATTTTAAAATCAAAGTATTGAGTTATAAAATCTTTTTAATGCATTAAGATCTTATGTATTAGATGCATATAATTTTTATGTAGGATGTTTCATTTTCATGTTAAAGATTTTAATGTCCAATATATTAAGTTCATGTATTATTGATCTAATAATTCTTCACTGATATTTAAGTTTTTGCTGTCACTTGACTTTCAAATTCTGTCAAATACATATCTCCTACTATAATTACTGGTCATAAGGCACAAATTTTTATTGTTTTTAAAATGAGGAAGCATTGTATGAAAGCAAGTTACTACTATCTGGAAAATATATAAAAGTCTATCCTTAATATGTTGTGCCAATTTGCTTTTTTTTTTTTATTTACACTTACAGCAACAATGCATGAGAATACATAATAACACAGCTTTATTATATCATATTTTCTTCTGTTCTAAGATAGTATCGATGTTTTATTTTACCGAACTTCTTATGGAGTCTTTGTAAATGAAACTACTTCTTAGAACTTTTACCTTTCTATTTGAAGTATTGTATTCCATTCATGGACTTCCTGCCAGAATCACTAGGGGTTGAATTTGTCAGAATAGTTCAGAATAAGGATTTGAATATCTGTTTCTTGAATTTTTTCACACTGTTAGGAAGAATAGCCCCCAAAATGTTTATGTCACTTTACTGCCTACCTTGTACTGTACAGCAAAAATGATGTGTGATTATGAGGACTACTTTGGTATTCGTAAAGTCAGGGTAATTACTAGATTCTATTGGATAGTCAAGATGCTCTGCCCCCCCAAAATATATTTATACAAAAGAAATCCTAAGGTGATGAAAATAGCATAACTGTAGTGTTTATAGAACTTTGTTTATTGCTGTAAAAAAGCAGTGTGGCTTTATTAGCTCTACAAACAAATTCAGTGATAAAGTCAACACCTCACATGCATAAAGAATACACTGACTGCACATGATAGGGTAATGTCTAGGACACAGTGAAGTTTCCACTAAAATATATTAGGAGGGGCTTTTTCTTCAGTGTATGGAACTCAAACATAATAAATGTGATACAGTGTATTTTACAAAACTATTTGTCATAACTGTCTAGCATGGTGAGCTGCTACAGTCAAGTGTCCCAGGATGATGAGGATGTTCTCTGAGAAATGCATCTTTTAGTTGATTTCATCATTCCGTGCACGTCACATTGCACTTACACTAAGTAGGATGCCTGCAGCTGTCACTAGCTTTGCCCTGGCATTCCTGTTGCCTGGCACCTCAGTATATGGAATCTTTGCTGACAATAACAGCTGTTATTTTTTTTCCTTTTTACAATATGGGGAATCAACAGCTTTCTTTTGTTAAGTTCCTGTTATGTGCTAGATACCACATGCATGAAGCTAGCATAGTTTTTGTCATTTAATTTTATATCTGCCTACTTTTCCTACTTTTTGAGAAAACAGGTTTGAAGTAATTCAGTAGTTTTTCTAAATTACAGCAAAAAGGACAAACAAGATTCAAATCCATGTCTCTCATTTCAAAGTTTGTTGTTCTATTAAGCTTTTTACATGTATTCTATCATACTGTAGTTCTTCTGTCCAGTTTATTTTATATTAAATATTTAGCATGTAACCAAACCTTTGTTTTTTCACTTGTGAAATGACAGAATTCCCTAAGAACTTTTTAAGAGTCCCTTAATATATTTCTTTATAAATCTTTCTCTCTCTTTCACTTTATTTCATTTAGCTTTCCCTTAATCCAAACTATGACAGATGCTAAGGCCTTTTGGGATGCTAAATTTTATGTACTGAAACAATTTGATTTCTCTTTTTGATTCAGAAAAAGATATTCCCCATGTATGCCAGAGGTAATCCCAGTCTCCTTTGCCAAAATACAAAATAATGTAAATGAAGTTCAACACTTGATGAGTTTGGAGAATATCTTTAAACAATATTTCAACAAAATATGCGGCAGATAAATTTGGGAAATGCTACACACTGGCATCTTTTGTCAGAGTCCGTGGTAGCCTATGAGAGACTCTGAGAACTGTTTCCAGAAAGAACCTTTTAAAAAGTCAGCTTAATATCATTTTACAAACTTGATTAAGTGTGTTACTTATTATAATCTTTTTAGTCTGTTTCAGTAGCAACTTTCTCTTCTGTGAGACATTCTCTGCTGAATGTTTAAGAACTTAGGAATAATAACTGTTAATTATTGGTGCTTTTTCTTATCTTTGTAACTATGAGTTCTAAGGGAGAAATATATATATAATAATTAGATAATAGATAAACTCATATTAGTCCATAGTCCAAAACGTGAATAATCTTCAGTTTTCAGAAGGTGTACTTCACAAAGGGATTCTCAGGTTTGTTTTCAAGAGACATGGAAATCCATTTAAGCGTCACCCTGCTTATATACCCTGTAACAATTTAATGTTCTTTCTCCATTGTTCTTGTCTCTGTTTTGAACAGCTGTTTTTAAATGCTAACAATAAGGTGGCAGACAAGAGCGAGAAAGACCTTGCCAACAAATTACTGACAGAAATGAATGAGGACCAGGTATCTGCAAAACCTGCATCTTGTTTCAGCTGAAGTCCAAAATCAGTCAGTGGGAATAACTATTCCTGTACTTTTCTTCTTATTTCTTAAAATATGTAAACATCTAACTATAATATTCACTAATTATTTTTGAAAATTATATAAAATTAAAATTAAAAATTGCTTCCGTTTAAAGGATAAAATCTTAGTGCTTGATAAAATCAGTACTAGTCCATTTGTGTGTGTTCCATTCATTTGGAGGAGATACAAAGTACAGGAATGGGATTCCAGTATCAGTGCTGTCCACCTGGTGGTAACTTCATATTTTGGGGCTTCCTGTTCTAAGCACTATGGTGTATTGGGACTTCAGAGCTTTGTTTGTGGATATGAATTATTTATTTTTAATATCCTGATTCTTTGCTTCTTATTGACAAGCAATGATTATAATTTAATGGACAACCCAAATCTTGGAGGAAGGGAAGATGCTGAACTCTTTGAGTTGTAATTTAGCATAAAATTTAGTTTTTCTGTTCTAAAAAACTGTATATAGCTATAATAAAGGAAAGATATGTTGTTTATGTTGCTTCTCAATTTACATTAAATTAGTTCTTTAAAAATTGCTGTGTCGTTGGATGTGGTAGCGTACACCTGTAATGCCAGATTTCAAGAGGCTGAGGCAAGAGGATCATGAGCTCAAGGCCAGCCTGAGCTACACAGTGAGATCATGTCTTTAAAAAATACCTTTTTCTTTTTCTTTCCTAAAATGTTGTGAGAGAATTTACTTTTATTTGCATTATAGTAAGGTCTGGGTTTACAGAATTGTTGTATAAAAAGAGTCTACTCTGTTCTATCCTTTTGTATTCTGGATATAAAATACCAATTCTGAGTGGTATACTGTTTTAGATTTTTCTGAATATTTGGGCTCTTTTAAGGCCTATTTATATAGGTTAATTAAACAATAATAATAGTCTAGAGATTTATGTTACAATCCCAAATGGTAGGTAGGTGTAATGAGGTCTTTTTGTCTTACTTGTCTTGGATAAAATTTAGCATAGATCCTACTCATAGGAAATTTTGCATACAGAATGTTTAATATGTATTGTAATATGCTTAATATGTATAATATTTGTATAAAATACATAACAAAAATCAGGATTCTGGATTAAGTAATCTGCCTAAGAATAACAGACTTTAGATTGCAAAGATCTAAGCAGTTCCTAAGTCAAATCTATTTTGTTGGGTAGAGAAGGAAACCCTATTTGTGAAACAGTGAGCTTCAGATTGTACTTATATATATAGGATGAGAAAACTGATTTTCAAGACTGCTTGTTTTTACAACTTTCTAGTCCTCATTCTCTGCTCTCATGATTGACTAAGCCTGGTATGACAGTAACTTTCAGTTTTTTAATATTGTTGGTGTTAGCTTTTGCTGTAAGTGCACTGCCTTGATATTTAATACATATTTTGTTTATGAAGTTTGCATAGTAATAGACAAAATGGAGCTACTTTTTATTTCTAAAAATCTTTGGTATTGAAGGCTGCCTTTTCAAACACATAAACAATGCATCAGATGATGTTCAACTTTCTGTAGCTGCCTAAAAATTTATAAAAAGAAAATTAAATATATATGGGCATTTCATGTGTTTTATATAAGTACCGCGCACTAACCGATTGTGCCACTGGAGCTTCTTCATGTGTTTTAAAGAGAGACCATTTTGACATTATAAGGATAATGATTAATTGGTCTATGTGTATACCATTTCAGTTTTGGTAGAGTTTGGAATCAAGTGAACAAGGTTATTTAGCTATCTTCTTGTGTGTGCTAGTGGAATTGAAGGCTATACATTTCAGGTATATTTTTGAAGGGAAATTAAAACATAGTTCCAATTATAGACCTCCCTCCCTTCCTCTTGAGATTGTCCATTATTTTTGAAAAGCATGTGTTAAGCTTGGTGTTTTATTTTTCTCAAAATATTTAATGTTATGATTGAATGTTGCCTTATTCTTGACACATGTGACTTATCTTCTGTTAAGTAGGTGACTTTTCTTGCAGGTTACAGTATTTGAGAAATCCATTTCATTGGAAGAGGAATGGAATGCATGCTAAGTATTCTTTTTCAGGTTTTCAAAACAAAGGTTTCCTAACTGAATAAAAATCTTGATTGTATTTGTTAATTCCCCACTTTGGTAGGTGTTTCAGGGACAGTTGGATTGTTTGGCTGTGTCAACTATTCAGGCTTTGACTGCAGTAATGAAGAAATCTCCAGCTGCTAAGGTGAAACATACATTCATTCCCAAGCTTTAAAATGTCTTAGATGTAACCAATCTTTACTGCACAAATCCTAAAGTGGTACGTGAAAGTATATAATACATATGGCTTAGTAACATCTGAAATTAAAGTGCTCACAAAATAGCTCATCTTAGTTTAAGAACAATTTGCTGATAATTTGAAAGATAACCCCTCCACTGCAGTATTTCAAAAGAATTGATTCCTGGGCTGCAAACCAGGAGAGATTTCCATGTTGACCATAGAAAGGGAAGATAGCCAGGTGTGGTCATGGACAACTGTAGTCCCAGGTACTCAGGAGGCTAAGCAGAAAGATTGCAAGTTCAAGGCCATCTTGGGCAACTTACTAAGACCTTGTCTTAAAATTTAAAAAAGGAAGGGGGTATAAGGCTTGCCTAGCATGTGTGAGGCCCTGGGTTGAATCCTGATCACACACACACTTCGCCCCCGCCACCGCACACGCCAAACACAAAAGGAAAAGAATAATGGGAAGATAGCACTGGTGTCCAAATGATCATTTTATATGGTGATTATGAAGTTTTTATTTCTTAGATTTTCTTTTCATTCCTTTTAAAAATTTTTTTTTTTTGCGGTACTGGGGTTTGACCATTCATAGATTTTCTTAATAGAAGTCACTCTTCATTTAATCAGTTCATAGATATGAACATTTTCCCCATGTAATCATATGAGCCATTATTTCAAGTTGTATAGCCACATGGAGTCTACTTGTGTAGGCGCTAACACTCAGAGCTTTCTCCTCCTCTTTCACTACATCTGACTGTCCTTCTGTACAGTTATGCTGAGAATTCCCTCACTGAGTAGTTGTCAGGATTAGTGAGACCATCTCAGTTAATCGGTAAGCAAAATGCGAGGCACATTGTAAGTGCTCCGTAAAAGTTACTGAAATAATTACCACTTTACCTTCTCATTTCCCCACTCTACTTCATGTTTCACTTTTCTGGTACTAGAAATGAATCAATTATTCTCTGATCCCTGAGCAGTGCAATCCTTTGTATTCCTTCATTTCCATTGGTTTTTGCTGTAGAAATGTTTCTAGTTACAGTGAGGTTACGGTTGAATAGGCTTTCTAAATTTTTACTTGTGACTTTAATCTCTATTTAGTAATAGCTTCTATAAAGAAGAAATCATTCTAAGAACTAAGTAAGTGGTTTATAACAGATTGCCACCACTGTATTCTGAAATTCAAAGCTAAGAAGGTCTTCAAGTCCTTTTAAAGATAATTTCTTGTTGACTATATACTACCTTCATGGTTTAAAGTTTCAAAAGTTATATTAACAACAATAAAAAAAACCTTTGAAGAAAGTTTCTTCCTATCCTTAACCCATGTGCAACTAGTTCCCCTTCTTAAAGACAGCCAGTCTTACTGGTATTATTTAATGAGTCTTTTGATTTTGTAGTGAGTGCAGGTATGTCTGCCATAATTTAATGGACTAATTTAATATGTTCTAGGGCTGGGGATATAGCTCAGTGGAATAAGCGCTTGCCTAGTAAGCGCAGGGTCCTGAGTTCAATCCCCAGTACCACCAAAGATAAATAAATAAATAAATAAATAAACCTAATTTAATATGTTCTAGACTTCTTGATTGTCTTTATATTTTACTTTATTGCTTTTGAGTGTATACTGGCTTAGTAATAGATGAGACTTAAAGTTTCCTGGAATGAACTTCATGCTGCTCATAATTTAGATGCAAAGAACAAAGAGAAAATTCTTTGTATTTGGGTTTTTTTGCCACTACTTACAATTCCTAACTCTTCAATCTAGTCCTTTGAGGCTATTGTCCCATTGGTCTTATCCATGAAGTCTCCACATTTTTATGTCCTTTGTTTTAGCTTTATCTAATAGCACTGGTGTCCAAATGATCATTTTATATGGTGATATTATGAAGTTTTTATTTCATAGAATTTTTTTCATTCCTTTTTTTTTTGGTGGTACCAGGATTTACATCTAATACTTTATCGATTACAAGTCAAATTAAGAAAGTAAGGGAAGTATCATATACTGTAATCTGTAAATAAAAAATAATTCCTAACAGTTACTGCTAATTTCATTTTATTTTGCTGTTTGGCATGTGATTATAATTTAACTGTTCTACAAGGTATATGAAATTTATTTTAAGATGAATATGAGATTTAAGAGAACAAATACTGAATTCATAATCTTTTATTTAATATTAAGTTAATTACTTTAAATGGGTTGTCAGTATTTTAATATTACAATAAACTTAGTCATTTAAAATATGCTTTGTTGTATTATTCCTCTTTAGGAAGTATTTAAAGAAAGAATTGGTTACACACATATGTTTGAAGTATTAAAGTCTCTGGGTCAGCCACCCCGGGAACTACTTAAAGAACTCATGAATATGGTGAGTTTTTAACTTTTATTAAAATAAGTTCCTCCCAAAATTTAAAAAATAATTAAAATTATAAAAATTATAGAAGTTCTATTACTGTACTCCCATTTCAAAAATGGTAACTAATCTCTTTTCTTTTATATTTTTTAGGCTGTAGAGGGTGACCACACTTCAGTTGGGATTTTGGGCATTAGTAATGTCCAGCCTCTCTTGCTTCTTATCCAGTGGCTCCCAGAGCTAGAATCACATGACCTGCAAATCTTCATCTCTGATTGGCTAAAGAGAATTTGTTGTATTAATAAGCAGAGTCGAACTACTTGTGTCAATGCAAACATGGGAATTAAAATCATTGAAACCCTTGATTCCCATTCTTCGCTCCATCGAACTTGTGCTGAGAATTTGATTGCAATTCATGGTTCCTTAGGGAGTCAGTCAGTAAGCTCAGAAGAAGTCCGTCGACTGCTAAGGTTGCTAAGAGTAGATGAATGTAAGGTTATTCACCCTTATACCCCACCTGTGACTCGAGCAATCCTATCAATGGCCCGAAAACTGAGTCTTGAGAGTGCACTGCAGTATTTTAATTTATCACATAGTATGGCAGGAATTTCTGTGCCTTCTATACAAAAATGGCCAGGATCTGCCTTTTCTTTCAATGCTTGGTTTTGCTTAGATCAGGATCAGTTGACTGTTGGCATTGCTAGCAAAGGAGGGAAAAGGAAACAGTTGTACAGGTAATAGTACAAATTGTAAAATATATATGATTATTGTCTGAACTTTGTATGCCATGATTTCTTACACAGGAAAAAGCATCTCTGAGCATATAGCTTTTAAATATATAACAATTTTTCTGAAGCCTCTTCATCATTTGTCTGCACACAGTCTCATTATAAGTAGTTTACTGCTTTCATAATAATTATGTCTTATACATTTTGCCAATTAAGTTCCGAGACTAGTTTGGAAACATGGTTCCTAAATGTAATGTGTTATATGTACATGTACCAACTCCCCTTGAGGAATGTCAATGTGTACTACACACATTATTCAGAAACTAAAATTTAAATGACAAAAGTATAGTATAGTAAAAAAGATAATAAAAGTGGAAACTAAAGGAATAATAAACTGTAGTGATAGGCTCTGTCCCACACTTTTATGAATAACTAGAAAACGTGTAAGTGCATCCAAACTTCAGTAGATAATAATTTTTATTATGCCTGGTGATTTGTAATACCTTTATGTATGTTTTATGAGTCTTTTTTGGAGGAATTTTGAAGATTTAAAAATTTAAGCCAGGTGTGGTGGTCTCTGCCTATAATCTGAGCGCTCAGGAGGCTGAAGCAGGATTGCTGTGGGTTTGAGGCCAGCCTTGGCTACATAATGAGTTTAAGGCCAACCTGAACTATAAAGCAAGACCCTGGCTCAAAAAACAAAACAAAATTGAAAATTTATAGTTTTGCTATAGTTTGCCAGTGGGATTCCACTTACAATGTTAACTCTTATAGCCAAAAAGATTTTAAAAACTACATGTGAAACATGCCTGGATTGATATGTGACTGTAACATTCCTGGTTTCATGTTCTTCAGTGATGATGAAACTGAACAGCTGACTTCAGAAGTTCTGATAATATTTATTTTTGTTAGCTTTTTTACAGGAAGTGGCATAGGTTTTGAAGCTTTTATTACCCATTCAGGTATGTTGGTTGTGGCAGTGTGCACAAAAAGAGAATATGCAACGGTTATGCTTCCTGACCACTGTTTTTGTGATTCCCTCTGGGTAAGGTTTTAGGGCATCATGTTTAACCTCTTGTTTCTTTCCTTTAAAACAAAGACAATTTGATGGATGTTCATAAGGAGTTTTCATTTCCTTTTTGATAGTCTTAATTGTTTACTTTAAAATTCTATTCATACTGAAATTTGTATATAAAGAAGTTAGTACTGTTTGCCATCACCATTATAAATTCAATAATTACCTTCTGTTAAAAATTAAAATATTATAAGATTTTCAAGAAACAGATTGGATTTTTAGTTTCAGTGTAAAATAAGGTTATTAAAACTGCCTTTTTGATTTTCTAAAAATATAAAATACTTCTAATTAGAAAAATTGATTCTCAAGAATATTCAGTCTTGGAAAATGCAGAAAATATGCTGTTATAATTTGAGTTTTCTGGAAAAGGCTTTTATGGTAATACAGGAAAAATGGTTCATTTTGAAAACATCAGCATTCAACTGTGGTTAATCTTTGATCATACAAATGATCATACAAATTCTATAGAGTTATAGAACTCTGTAAACATGTATTCTAAACCATATGTGACTTTAACCTTTTAAACATATGTTTTATTTCACCAGCACAACATAACCATTGTTCATGTCCCTGGAAAAAGGCCCTTTGGTCAGAGTTTTGTGTCTGTCTATGACAATGGACAACAAAAGGTCTCTGCCCCACTCCGATTTCCTGCCATGAATGAAGTAAGCATATCTAACTTATTCTTTACAGGCTCAGTGGATTGAGAATATCTGAAAAATTTTTCAGTTAATGTATAATTTTTTTGATATTAAATGTTTTTTGCTATTATGTATTAAGATACAGTAAGGTAATATTTCTATTAATCTGTCATTAAATGATATTGGCTAGTGTGTGTTAAAAAAACAGTTAAAGGAAGAAACAAATGTGAAGGTTTAGGAAGAGACTGTAAGAGGAAAGGCAAAGAAATGAATATATCAAAGTAACATTTAATAAAGCCTTCCAAGTATATAAAATACAAGATATTAACATTGACTCTTTGCCATTTTCACAAAATTTGAAACAATGAAGAATGTTGACATTGTAGTTGTCTATAAGATAGAATTTGTTTACTAAAGCCAAGTGTGATAATGCATACCTGTAATCCCAGCACTCTAGGAGGAAGAGGCAGGCAGATCACAAGTTCAAGGCCAGGCCCTGCAATTTACCAATTTCTGTAGACCTCTCAAAATACAAAGGGCTGGGGAGGTAGCTGTTTATGAAGGAATCATCATCATAATAATAATATACATGGGGGAGAGAGAGAGAGAATAAAAATAAAATTGCATCTACTTTTCATTGTATTTGCTTAATTTTTGTCTGCTGTTTCATTTTTTTACATTTAATTTTTAATATTCATTTAGCATTCCTGGGGATCAAACCTGAGGGTCTTGTGCATGCTAGGCCAGTGTTGTAGCACTAAGTTAAATTCCCAGCTCCCTACTGTTTAATTTTAAACATACAGACAGATATTTATTTTATTATTATTTTTTTAGATATTTAAATTGTGCAATTTTTGTTTGTTATTTTTTAGCCTTTCACTTCCTGTTGCATTGGTTCTGCTGGGCAGAGAACCACCACTCCCCCACCATCTCAGATCCCAGATCCACCTTTCTCTTCTCCCATTACCCCTCATCGGACATCATTTGGTGGAATTCTGTCATCAGCCTCTTGGGGAGGACCCACTGAAAAATCAAAATCAGTTACTAAATTGATATCAGCTGGAACCCAAGACAGTGAGTGGGGCTGCCCCACGTCCCTGGAGGGTCAGCTGGGGTCTGTTACTATCTTCTGTGAAGCACTGCAGCCTCCTCAGGTGAAGGTACTATACTTAGCAGGTAATCATGTATGATCAGTCCTATTGTTCAATTACATTGAGAATTTTTCTGTTATCTGAAGGGTGTATTTGTTTTAATTGAAGCTGAAAGGGAAGAAAAGGCTTACCACATACATATTCTTCTCTCCCTCTCTCCCTCCTTCCTTCCTTGCCTCCTTTCCTCCTTCCCTCCTTCCCTCTTTCCCTCTTTACCTCCTTCCTTCCCTCCCTCTTTTGCCATAAGTAAAGCAAGCCTTTGGGAAATGCTTCAGATTTCATTCATTACACTGATTGTGCTATTCTTCTAGGGTTGCCACAACGAAATACCCAACCAACTCTGTGGTTTTAACAGTAGGAATTTATTTCCTCAGAATTCTGGAAGCTAGAAGTACAAGATCAGGGTGCCATCAAAATTGTTTTCTAGTGAAACTTCTTTTCCTGGTTGTAGGTAGCTGCCTGCGTGCTGTGTTCTCACCTGTTCTTTGTGCATATAGACACAGAAAAGACAGCTGTTATCGCTTCATTTTCCTTACAGGGCTCTATTAGATTAGGCCCCCACTCTTATGACATCATTTAATTTTATCTCATTAAAGGCCCTATTTCTAAATAGTCACGCTAGAGATTTTGGCTTTAACATATGAATTTTAGGGATACATAGTTCCATCTATAACACTACTAGTATTTTTGGCGTATAAGCTAATGAAACAAAATATGTCTTCATAGAAATCAGATAATGGATTCAAAACTCATGACTCTTGGTCTAAAATTTAACATTTTACAATTTTATACCTGAAGAATTTGTGAAGGTAGTACAACTAGGAGATGTTGGATAAGACTGCATACTTTTGCTTTGACTTCTTCTTTTTGATTTTAAACATACACGTTGTTACTATACCCTAAGTGCTTTCCAAATTATATTCTAGTAGCATGTTTAGAAGGTAAGTCCTTAAGACTCATATCCATTGTTGGGCATGGTGGTGCATTCTGGTAGTGCCAGCACTCAGAAGGGCAGCTATGAGTTCAAGGTCAGCTTGAACTGCATAACAAAGCCTCATCTCAAAAACAAAACAAAAAATCATACACTGTATATTAACTATAGAGTGGCTTATTTTTGGTCAGAATACTGTTTTTTAGATTGCATGGGAGTTTTTAGATGAATGAGACTGCAGACTTTCAAAGTTTATATTAGGAACTTATCATTTTTCAAAACTCACCAAAATACTTGAAAATGACCTGTGTCCAAATTTGAATTAGTAATAAGTCCTTTAGTATAGTATAGTATATAGTATAGTATGTAGTTTACACTATAATTTTTACAAATAAGAATTTTTGCAGGGATTACAGGCATGCACTACCACACTCGGCCAAATAAGAATTGTTATATTCTTCATAAGTGATTATTTTCACAGGATGCACATTTCTTTGAATTCAGAAAGTGATTATTTGGGTTGTTTATTATTTTCATTTAGTATAAACTTCAGTGTTTAATATAATGAACTGTTTCTTAGCATATTTCTTATTTGGATCCATTTAATCATAAATTCCCAGGATAAATATTTGCAGTGTATGAATATGTTAATGGCTCTCATTGTGGTGTTAAATAATCAGTTTCCAGAACTCTAACAGCAACACAGAAGAATCTCAACTTTATCACAACCTCAGTGAGATGGTTAATATTGTTACCACGTCCATTATTGTTTGGATTTGTACCTTTTGGATTTTTAGTAAAGTTGAATATTTTTTCTTCTTATCTGCTACTCCATTTGTGTGATGTGTACTCATATTACTTTGCTATTTTCTTAGTCATTTAATTAGATAAAATATAGACTTTGCTACATTTGATATCCAGTGTTTTTGTTTTGTTTTGCTTTGTCTTTTTGAGACAGGGTCTTGGTAAGCAGTTCAGTCTGGCCTTGAGCTCTCTTTGTAGCCCAGGCTGGTTTCGAACTTGCAGTGATCCTCCTGCCTCAGCCTCCTGAGTGCTGGGATTACAGTTGTGCGCCACTACACCCAGCCTAATAACAGTTTTTTAATGCTACATAAAAGTTTCCTTCTGCAGTAAAAGTTAATCTGTTCCTCAACTTTTCTAGGTTTTGAATAAATTGGAGATAATATAAAAACTAAAGTACATTTTAGCTAGTATATTTTAACTGTATTGTTTGAGTACCTTAAAACACTTTAATTTAAAATATGTGGTGATGACACAGAACAAGAGAAAGCATGTATAGTTAGTGATGCATATGTATGTGTATAAATACTTTTCAGGTCCAAATTGTGTAAGCCCTTGGAAATATCAAGAGTCTGACATGGCCGATCTGCCTGGTAACATCCTTCTTCACTACACAGCAAAGGTCAGAATATATGTGTGGACTGTCCATCAAGTTACAACTATGCTGTGACCTAAAATTCTTTTTTTTCTTTAATTTTGGAAAGGAGAGGAGAAGCAGCAAAAATTAAGGTGTACTTCAACTAAAGTTTGAATATTATCACTGTATCATTCTGATTGTGAATCTGAATAGCTGTAGTTGGAATTAGTACTAATGAATGAATGAACAAATGAAACTTTTTGCATTTGTATTCCTCTAGTTTTTTGGAAGGAGAGATGAAACAATTATATTCAAACTTCAGTTTGTTTTTTACATGTGATGTAGAAAAGAAAAAAGAAAACATTAAACAAGAAAAAAACAAGTTCTTGTATTCCTATCACAGTCAGCCATTTTGCCTTTTAGGACTCATCAAATGAAAGTAATTGAAGTCAGCAGTGGAGTGAAGGAGAGAAGATAAATTAAAATAGGGAGAGATGAGAGCAGTGTTGCCAGCGATCTCAGTTGCCTTCATTTTATTTAATATTGTACTGATTTAGGTAATGCTTTGATTGTCAGATTGTACTTTGTAGAATTTCTCTAGTTTGACAGGCTGGTACACAATTATAATTTATTACTTTTGAGTGAACTTACCAGTTTCATTTTCCTCAAATTTTTTGTTTTGACAAATTTCCAACCTAGAAGGAAGTCCAATGCATAGTAACATCTTATCTACTCTTTACTAAATTCACCAATTATTAACATTTTGTTTCATTTGTTGACTTTATCTCAAGTCATTTTTTTTGTTGTTGTTTTTGGCTTTTTGAGACTGGGTCTCACTTGTTTGAGGCCCAGGCTGGCCTCAAACTCACAGCAATCTTCCTGCCTCATTTAAGCTATCGTTTATTGAACATTTATATTGCATTAGGTACTTCGTTAAATGTTTCATTTAAGCTTCACTGAAGTGGTCAGAGATATATAGTATTATCTATACATTTTCTGAAGTTTTGTTTTCTGAGGCTCAGTAAACATAAGCAACTTGCCTAATCTTATTTTCTAGTGATTGGTAAATCATACTGTAGTATGATCAATAATCAATACTGTAATGCATATCGTTACCACCACTTTACTAAGCTAAATAATAAACATTGCATAGGGTTTTGCACAGAAAGTAGTATGTTCGGATTTGCATTTTAGAAAACGTTCTCAGGCTACAGTATGAACGTTAGATTGGAAAAGTAGGAAATCGGAGGCAACAATACAATTACAAAACTATGTTGGGAGTGGTCGTAGATACATAGTGACCAAACTAAAGAAGTAACTGAAACTGATACATATATTAAATATTCTTTCTTGCCGGTTACAGTGGTGCACACCTGTAATCCCAGAACTCAAAAGGCTGAGGCAGGAGGATTGTTGGGAATTTGAAGCCAGCCTGGGCTGCATAGTGAGTTCAAGGCCAGCTTGAACTACATAGCAAGACCTTGTCCCAAAAATACATTTTTTCCCTTTGTTAAAATAAATTTTCTCAGTTCTTTTAAGATGAAAGCAGTAACCATCATATATGCTAAAATTGTAAGTTTGGAATGGGGATTAAATTCAAGGATATTTTATTACCTGTAAATTCACAGATTGTGGTCTTTGTTTTGTTTGTACTAGGAATTGAACTCAGGACCTTGTGCTTGCCAGGCAGGTGCTTGTGCCACTGAGCTGTATCCCCCAGATTGTGGTTTTATATGCTCTTACAAATAGAAGTTAACATTATTATTTTTTATATAGGATTATTTTATAGTATTCACTTTAAGAGCCAAATAGTTAACATTATTTTACCAATTTCTAACTAAATTCTTAATCTGAACCAAACCAGAAATATCTTTTGTTAACATGAAGAAAACTATCTTATGGCTACAACTGAATTTTCATATTGCAGTGTATTTTCCTTTCCCTGTTTTCTCTTATCTCACTTTCTCTTTTCTTTGTCGTACTGGGGATCAGACCCAGGGGCAGTCTACCAGAGTTATATCCCCAGACTTTTCACTTTTCATCCTGAGACAGCATCTCACTAAGTTGCCCAAGATGGGCTCAAACTTGTGATCTTCATGCTTCAGCCTTCAGAGTGGCTGAAATCCCAGTAGTGCACCACCACACTGACTTCTATTTATGATATACATATGTGTATCATAAAATTGATCCTAGAGAAGTACCAATGAGAATTAAACATATATTTTCTAAATACCAAGGCTAATGGTATATATTGATTTAAAAGATAAAAATGCAAAACTATCTGGTCAATAAGAAGTTCTAGCTGTAGCTCATCCATTAGATGATAAACCTTAGTGACCTGCTTTTGATGAGAAAATGGTTGGGAATGTAGTCCCTAGTTCTTCAAAAAGACATGTTGAGTATAGTAATACTGAAGTTCATATGGTAAGCATCTTACTTATGTTTATATACCTTTTCAAATTATGATGAAGTGTTCCTTATATGGTTAAAGTTACATTTTATATTATTTTCACTTAGTTGTTTATTGTATTTTTCTTTTATTCTTAGGCCTGCAAAAATTCAATCTGCCTTGATTTATCTACTAATTGTTTGCATGGAAGACTAACAGGAAACAAAGTAGTAAACTGGGACATTAAGGTAGGTTGTAATAAATGATGGGGTTATAGGATTTAAGTGAGTTTAATGGTCATTTTAAAGAATTTTATCTTTTAAGCACCGTCAGATTGGTCTGAGTACAGTAATAGTTCTGAAAGTATTATGTTGCTAGGCAATTTGAGAGAAAACAAGTAGCCAAATGACTTCAGTAGTTGAATGACTGATTTGCTTAAAATTTAATTACCTTTATAAGATATGATCCTTAATAAGTCTGCATAAGAAAACTACAGAGTTTTAGTTCATTGGCCTACTTTTGAGGTATTTAATTCCTAAACACTATGGTAGATGTTAATGTCCTAAGCTTCTCAGGGACTTTATTGATTATCTCCTTCCTCCTGTATCAGACACCTCTATCTGTACAGTCTTCTATACATCAGCTTCAAACAAATTCAAATCTTTCCTCTGCAAGGTTAAAAATGAAGTTTTTCCTCTTCTCCACATTGGCCTTAGCTGTCATACTTTGCCTTCTCATAGGTCTCAAAGATGTGTTGTATCTTGAACATTGCTTCTATGGCACTTGGTCATTTCATGTATTAATTGCTTTCTTAACTCTCCAATGGTTCATAAGGACTTTGAAGGAGGGGCCACTGCTTTTTTAACTAGTGCATAGTACAGGGATATGGAGTAATGATTCACTTTTTCTTAAATACAGCATTTTGTTAATATTTTATTTTGAGTAAAAATTACAACAAGTAAAATAAAAAGAAATACTACCTGGGCACAGTGGCACATACCTGCAATACCAGCACTCTGAGAGGGTGAGATGGGACAATTGCAAGTTCGAGCCCAGCCTAGTTAACTGAGTGACTTAAAGAGACCCTGTTTCACAATAAAAACAATTTTTAAGGTGATCACATCACTCTAAGATGGTGACTATAACCAGAAACCACCCCTACTTATAATCCTCCACCTACAGAAGAGAAGAAAACAGAATCAAATCAGAAGATTGCTAACCCAGAGCACCGTATCTAACATCCTCTACAGAACAGATGGATACCCTGGTTTAAAAAAATAATAATAAAAGTAAAACGTGGCAAGCAAACCTTTGTCTTATGTTTGATAATGTTGAAGACTTTGGTTCTGTATATCCAGTTGTCTGGTAGTTTTTTTTTTTTTTTTTCCTTTTTTCAGTACTGGGGATTGAACTCAGGACCCTGCGCTTGCTAGGCAAGCGCTTATTCCACTGAGCTATATCCCCAGCCCCTTGTCTGGTAGTTTAATGCCTCACTGTGACTACACAATTTTTGCCTTATGTTTTGGTTTCTTTTGGTGGTGCTGAGGAGCAAACCCAAGGCCCTGTGCATGCAAGGCAAGAGCTGTATCACTGAGCCACATCCAGAGCAACTACTCACTTTCTAAAGATAATATGAAGCCCGTGTGGAAAGATGAGGCAAACAAATAGGGAGGAAGACAACTAGTTACACTGAACAAATAGCAGACATGTTTGGTGAGAGACACTGTTGCACCTTGTTGGAGAATCTTTGATAACTACAATGTTCATGTATGTAGAGCTGTTGCTAGTATTAGCACTAAGATGATAAGGTAGAAATATGGACTCCTGAATATGAAAACAGGCTGTCTAACTTGTAGGAGGAGTACACAAGGAAAGGTTAGGACTTCCTCCAAACAGTGAATAGCTATCTGTCCTATGCAGACACAGCTACAAAGAGCAACTTCATAACTACAAATAAGTTAAAGAGGCCACCTCTGAGAATCAAAGGAGACTGTTTCAAGCAGTTGAGATTTGAGAGCTGAACTAAAGCCTCTTCAAAAAGAGGGCTGCATTAAAATTTGATCCCATCTGTCTTGGTTACTTTTCTCTCCCTGCTGAGACAAAATACCCAACACCCAAAATGAAGGAAGGAAAGGTTTATTTAGCTTACAGTTTGTGGAAGTTTTAGTCCATACTTGTCTGGCTCAGACATAGAGTGGCACATGGCAGAGGGCAAATGTTCATGGCAGCAGAGCACAGCAAAAACAACAAGCAAAAGGGAGGAATGGCAGCAAGCAGCCTTTTTCTCCCTTACAAACAGCCTAACCCCACCCAGGGACGCATACCTCTCACAGTCTCGATACCCTCTTCCACAGGCTCAGGATGTGTACAAAGTAAGCACCCTGGCTTCCTGCAGAATCACTCAGCCAAACCTCTAGACTCCCCAAGTTGACACAGTGTATCAACCATAACACCATCTAAATGTTGCTAAGGCAAAATAAATAAATGTTGCTAAGATACAGAAGAAGTCTAATTGGTCTTTGTCTAGTACTGTTCCTTTATTAAAACTTTTGTTAGAATTTTCAAGGCATTATAGTGCACATCACCCCAGAATTCTAAGTGTTCCTGTCCCATTTGGAATAGCTTTGTAGAATGACCGTTACAGACACATCTTACCCATCGAGACTTGTGAACAACAGCTTGTATACCTTCACAAGAAGAAAGCTGTGTTTCACTACATGCCTATGCGTATTTTTTTGACTAGAAAATAGTGTGATGCTTATGGATTTTTAGTAATTTTGTTTCTTTTTACAGCCTTATCTTTGCTATATTCTTGTTAAAGCCTGCTGAATTTTGTTTTCCTACTTGATAACATTAGTAATTCTGTTGTCAGTTTTTCATTCGTTTTGTTTTTGTTTTTTCCTTGTGTAACATTGGTAAAGGATCCAGGAATATGACACAAAGGTGAAATGAACATTAATTTTGTGCATCCTTTGATAATTCTTTGTAACTATAAACCTTTGTTACAGATATATGCATTTTATTTAAATCAGTGTCCTGTGTTTGTGTGATTTCATAAACATAATTGTGAATTATTAAAAATGTAATGTAATTATATCCCTCACTAGAATTAGTATATGTGTTTTTATCTTTATGCTGTGATTTTTAATTATGCCTTTTTTTTTTTTTTTTAGTCTTTTTTAGACAGTCTCGCTGTGCAGTTCAGGCTGGCCTTGAACTCACTTTGTAGCCCAGGCTGGCCTCAAACTCACAACGATCCTCCTGCCTCAACCTCCTGAGTGCAGGGATTACAGGCATGTACCAACATGCCTGGTTATGCTATATTTTAATACTTTATATTATTTAGGTTATTTTGCTTTGATTAAAAATAGCTAGCTCAGTAGAAAAGCAGTCCCATTTGTGTTGACAGTATACAATAGTAAAGTGTGTACAATAAATTGTCTTTGACAACTAAAAAATAATAATAAAAAGGAGCTGGGGATGTTGCTCAATGTAAAAACTGCAAAAATGGAAAAAAAAAGAAATACAAAAGATAGGAGGGACCTGCTGGTAAGCAAAAAAACTTTTCTAGTCATTTAATACCAAACAAACATGTTTATTGCTTTAATGGAACAGAAATCATTAGAATAATTTTGCTTGTATAGAAGTGAATCAGTGCTAATCTCATGTTATTCATGGTGCATAGTTTTGTTTTTAATATTGGGATAATAACTACTTATTCTATATTAACATAGTAAAATTTATGACATGACAATTCATAAGTTAACTTTTGTATATTAAATCTATACACAAACCTAATTATTTCAAGTATGTCATATGAATCTGAAAATCAAAGCAGTCCTTATGCCTTGTGATATAACTAGTTTGCTAAATGTGGAAATAAAAAAGGAACAGAATTAAGACAAAGACAGTTGTTTGCTGCAACAAAATCAAAGACAAAAAATAATTTTAAAAAACAACTGGGAAAAATATTTACCATCCAAAATATTAATTTGTTTACTATACAAACAACCCTTAAAAATCAGTAGGGTAGGAAATTAATATATGCAATTTTCGTGTTTTTGTGTACCAGTTAAAAATATTTCTTTTAAAATCAGTGTAAAACTAGTCAAAATGAAATAGAAAGTTTGTAAGATGAACAAATCTGGAAATTTCATACAAATTTTTGTTAAATAAGTAGATTTTAGCTCCCCTTGTTACAAAAAAGTAATTCTGTGACACAATAGTTATGTTAATCTGCTTTAGTATTATAACCATGTTACCTCTGTATGTATCCCGCAACATGTTGTAAACCTCAAATAAAAACAATTTAAAAATTTATTTATTAAAAATAAAACAGGCTGGGCATGTTGGCACATGCCTGTAATCCCAGCATTTGGGAGGTTGAGGCAGGAAGATCATTCTGAGTTCGAGACCAGTCTGGGCTACAAAATAAGCTCAAGGCCAGCCTGAACTGCATAGTAAGACCCTGTCTCAAAAAGACAAAAAAAACACAAACAAACCAGTCAAAGGATATAAGAGATTGCTTACAGGCTTTATCTGGGTCCACAGAGAAGTTCTGACCAAGTGGTTAAGAGTTAGAACTAACAGCTCCTACATATAGGCACTAAGCATTTTTCATGTATTACTCAATCATTGCAACATCTTCATAAGGTAGGTATTATTATTATTATTAGTCCCATAGAACCCGTGAAGAAATTGAGGCCAGAGGGATCAGTGATTTGTAAAGACAGAGAATATATTTTGTTAAGCTATCATAACTATCCAAGAGTTTGAAATCCTTTCCACCTTTTTGTTAACCAAAAATAGGAGGGTCAGTCATATTTCTGCCACCCAATCAGTTGTTTTGATTTGTTTTGTTTTGTTTGGGTTATTGTGAGACAGGGTCTTGCTATGCAGTTGTGCCTGGCCTTGAACTCACTATGTAGCCCAGGCTGACTTTGAACTTGTGGCAGTTCTTTTGCTTCAACCTCCCAACTTTTGAGATTACAGTTATCACCATGCCTAGCTCAACTGCATTTTTAAAAATTCTCTTGTTCCATAAGTGTAATTGCCTGGTGATAGTATTGACATACTGTTTGAGTTTTATTACAGTCTCCTTATAAGATTATGTTTGGATTGCCTGTTTAAAAACCCTAAATATACATAAAAAGGTACAATAAGAATGATCTGAAATAGTCTCCCTCCCCCTTCCCTGATCTTTAAAGCATCTTCCCATAGTAGGATTCCTTCAGTTTAAGCTATCCTATATATTACTAAAGGTTTATTAACAAATTATAACTTTGTACATGCTATGTAGATACTAGATGACACTATTGAGCCCTTGTGTTACAAGATAGAGACATTGTGGCTTTGTTTTCAGGATGTCATCAACTGGGTAGGTGGGTTGAACGTACTCTTTCCTTTATTGGAGCAAATCACTCACTTGAGTGAAGAGCAGATTGCTGAAGCAAGGAGTGAAAGCACAGTTCCTGAGTCGATTGCACCCGTGGAAGGAGAGAGCATGGTGCCAACCTCTACAAAGGCATCAGGTATTAAGTTGGAATTAACAGGGGGCTGGGGAGATAGCTCAGTGGCACAGCACCTACCTGGCAAGTGCAAGGTCCTGAATTCAGTTCCCAGTACCAAAAAGAAAGAGTTGGAATTAACAGAGTCTTCAGGAGATATTTGACAAGTAATTGAAAAATGAATTTAAATGTTTTGCTGCCATTAGGAAGAAACTTAACCACTTGTAGCTGTTGCACCTGTCCCTAATTTTACTAATATAGTTCAGGGAGTTTATAGTATTTTGGTCAAAATACTAAAGGTGTTGGTTTTATTCTTGACTGTCTTTATACTCCTAGTGGAAGAACTGGATGTTAAATTTGTGGTAGAGGAATATTTATATGTGTGTGTAAGTGTACAACAGCCGCTTTTTCTAATTCAGTTGTACAAGAAAGCCTGAGAAACACACTACTGAGCTAGACTTTTTGTGCTATAATATGTACTATGGAAGAACGATTAAGCTGGGCATTGTGGTGCACTCCTGTAATCCCAGCATTCAGGAGGCTAAGGCAGGAGGATCGTTGTGAGTTTAAGAGCAACCTCGGCCACAAAGTAAGCTCAAGGCCAGCCTGAACTGCATAGTGAGACCCTGTCTCAAAAAAAAAAAAAAAAAAAGAAATAGAGTGATTAATTGTTACATTGACATGTCCTCATTTCAACAGAGTCAAGACTAGAGAAAAATCTAGTGGCTACATTTATCTTGATTGTGAAACATCTTATTCAGAGACACCCTATCAACCAGGACAACCTTATTCACTCCCATGGAGTTGCAACTCTTGGTGCCTTACTTCAGAAGGTGAGACACATCTAACATCGTGTTGATACACTGGTGATTTTAATTAGAATTTGATGTTGGGAGTCTTTTCTTCCTATTCAATAATATATTATTAAAGATTACAGTATTACAGATTATCATATTAATAGATATGTTATTTCACAGGCAGCTCTAAAAATTTTTATGGAATCATCTTATATAAGAATTACTTACTTTAGGTCAGATGCCTGTAATTCTCACACTCAAGAAGCTGAGACAGGAGGATAGCCATGAGTTAAAGGCCAGCCTAGGCTACGTAGTGAATTCCAGGACAGCCTGGACTACCTACAAGACCCTGTCTCAAAACAGCAAAAGCAAACAAAAAAGAATTACTTAATTTATGTAACACTGTACAATCTTTGAGATGCATAACCTTGTTCATTGGCTTTTCCGTTCCCTTTTCTTTTTTTTTTTTTTTTTTTTTCCCGGGACCGGGGATCAAACTCAGGGCCTTAGTGCTTAGCGGCAAGCACTTACCCCACTGAGCTGTACCTCCAGCCCATTGGCTTTTATATTTGGAATATTTGAGAAGTATATGTTCTAGTGTTAGAAAATATGTTCTAGTGTTGTATCAAAAAAATACATGGTTCAGTTGTTTATATCTTTCTACCCTATATTTTTATATTTTTACATTTGGTGTTCTGGATTAATGTTTTGAAAGTATAGTTTAATGATAGTTATTTAAACGGAATGTATGGAACCCCCTTCCATTTATTTTTAGGTACCAGGCATCTTAATGGATGTTAATGTATTGATGGCAGTTCAGCTACTAATTGAGCAGACATCCTTGGAGAAAAATATGCTACTGCTGCAACAAATGTACCAGTATTTACTCTTTGACTTCCGTGTTTGGAATCGTGGAGATTTTCCCTTCCGAATTGGTAAGAGCAGGTTGTTGGATCAAATTTTATGATTGTTTTAGAAATTTACAACTATGTGACTTTAGTTACATTTTTTACAAGTGAACTTTCTGTTTTAGGTCATATACAGTATCTTTCAACAATCATTAAAGATAGTAGGAGAGTTTTCCGAAAGAAGTATGGTGTGCAGTTTCTCCTAGATACGCTTAGGATTTATTATGGGTATGATTTCCTTGCTTCTTCTTGGTTTACTATAATGTTTTCTGTCTGCTACTTGACTGGAACAGGTAGCTTTTTCTTTAACAGCAGTTGTTATCTTTTAACTTCAAAGAAACTGAGTAGTATGAAAGTTAAAATGATAGAACAGTGGATCCATGTACATTAAGTTTGATTATTGGCTTCATAAATTGTGTGGCTAGAGGCAAATTTCCCACATTCTCTGTGCTTAAGTTTCTTCACCTATGAGAAAACTGATTAAAAACATAGCCTCTTATAGTAGTTTTGAGAATTAAATGAGTGAATGTGTTAAGTACACACAGCTGTGTGTGATACCTCTTAAGTGTTGTATAAATAGGAGCTGTCTTAATATTTTTAAATTTTTGTCATCGAAATTCTTGAAAAGGTTTTCCTTAAAAAAGGCAAAGGTACTATGAATTCTAATAACTAAAGGGTCTTTTTAAAACTGTAAATTCTTTTATCTTAAAATACAAAAGTATTAAAATTTCACTTCCACTTTTGTGTTCTCTTTCAGGAGTGGTTGTAAATATAATGAGCTATCTCTAGATGATATTCGAACAATAAGAAGTTCTTTATATGGATTAATTAAATATTTTCTGTGTAAAGGTGGAGCTCATGAAGAGATACAAAGTATTATGGGTTATATAGCTGCTACAAATGAAGAAGAACAGGTATTATGCCTGAGATAAATCAGTTTTTTTTCTTTCTAACATTTAAGTTGCTCTATCATCATCTCATAAACTTGCAAATATATTTAATTCACTAATAAAATATATATGGTATCATAATATTACATAGTTAAATTTATCTACTGACTGAAAGTTTAAATATGTATAATATAATTTAATATTGCTATTATTTGCAGTAGAGGGGATACAACCCAGGGGTACGCTACCGCTGAGCTACATCCCTACTCTTTTTGATTTTGAGATAGAGTGTCAGCTAGGCCTGGTTATACATACCT
Source organism: Dinomys branickii (assembly GCA_004027595.1). Lineage (NCBI taxonomy): Eukaryota > Metazoa > Chordata > Mammalia > Rodentia > Dinomyidae > Dinomys > Dinomys branickii. Next base: position 51,430 of record PVLD010002746.1, on the reverse strand, counting down.
GTGATTGCAGCACTCTGGGAGGCTGAAGCAGGAGAATTATAAATGTGAACCCCACCAGTGCAATTTAGCAACTAAAGAAGACTCTTCCTTCCTTCCTTCCTTCCTTCCTTCCTTCCTTCCTTCCTTCCTTCCTTCCTTCTTTCCTTCCTTCCTTCCTTCCTTCCTTCCTTCCTTCCTTCCTTCCTCCCTCTCCCTCTCTCCCTCCCTCCCTCCCTCCCTCTCTCTCTCTCTCTCTCTCTCTCTCTCTCTCTCTCTCTCTTGTACTGGGAATCGAACTCATGACCTCAAGCTTGCCAGGCAAGTGCTTATGCCACTGAGCTATAGCCCCAAGAAGACCCTTTCTCAAAAAAAAAAAAAAAGAGAAAGAAATAGGAAAAGGGTTACAAATATTAGCTCAGTATAAAGGCTCTGGGTCTAACCTGTAGTACTAGAATTAATGCATGTATGCATATATATATGTCTGGATTTCACCAAGGTGTCCATATTGGCTTTGAACTTTCAGTCCTCCTACCTCAGCCTCCAAAGTAGCTAGGACTAAAGAGATGTGCTCCCATGCCCAACTAGTGGAATAATTTAGTTATAAAACATAGTTTGTGGAAATAGTTGTTGTATCTGGCAATTCTGAACTCTGTTTTCCTGATCTATTTGTTGTATGTTTACCTATCATCAGTTACAGGGTAGATTTTTTAATGTGAATTTTAATGTAACATAACTTCATTAAAACATTGCATAAAGAGTAAACTCTAAATATATACATATAGATGTAGATGATATATAGATATATAGATAATTTTTTAAATACCTTTACGTGCATTATTTCATGTAATCCTCAGAACTGTTCATTAAGGCCACAGTTCTTAATGCCAATCCCTGACCAGCTTCAACCTGGGAGCTCATTAGAAATGTTTATGAAGTAGTTACTGATGTAACTAATGAATGAAGCACTCTAGATAATTCTGGTATACATGCAAAAATTTGAGAACCACTAATGGAAAATATACAGGCTTCAAAAAGTCACACAACTGATCTACCTAAAACTAGAAATGAAGTATGTTTTCTGATATTTCTGGTTTCTTTTTGTAAGGCATTTGGACCACCATAAATTTGAGCAGCCTTAATTTATATTGACTAAAATATGTTCCATCTCAATATAATGTTCATTGTATACTCATTAGTTATGTAAGTTCATAATTGTATTGTACAGATAAGTTAACTGGGGTAATTTTCCTATAAGGTTGGACTGCTTCAAAAATCCTCTCATTACTGGGCATGGTGGCACATGTCTGCAATCTCAGCTACTAGGGAGGATGAGGCAGGTGGATTTCCAGGTTTGAGAGCAGCCTAAGCAATTTAATAAGACTTTATTTTAAAAAGAGAATTTAAAAGGCTGGCAATGTAGTTCAGTGGTAGAGTGCTTGCTTGCCATGCCTGAGGCCTATATGTTCAATCCCCAGTATCACAAAATATAAATCAGAAAACAAACAAACAAAAAATCAAAACAGAGCAAAATTTCTCAATATAGAATGATGAATAGTTATTTTATCATACGATAACTGTCCAGTAGCACAATCAGTTAGCACACAGTAGTTACGCAGCAGTATATGATAACTATATCTGTGCTTCATGGTCAGTGAAATTTTCCTGGTCAATTCAGAGTTAGAAATCTAAGTATTTGTTAGGAATCTGGTATATACATAGAAAATAGTATTAGGCATTGTGGGAATACAAAGATGAATACATTATCATTCTTTCTTTTAACCTAATGGAGCCAAGGGCCAATAAAATAGATTTACAAGTAAGTGTAAAGCAAAAAGAGAATAATATCAAGAGATAGGAAGTTCTTTGAGGATTCAATAGGAAGGCTTTACATGTTGAGCAGATCAGGAAGGGTTATGGAGGAGGTGCCTTTTCACATGGTAGAATGGATAGGGTTGGTTTCCATGGTGTTGGACATGGAGAGTGTGAAGACAAGCAGGTGTAAAAGGCAAAACCATGTCAGAGAGCACGGGCACGGGCAGGCTCAGAGGATATCAGTTCAGTAAAGCTAAGCATTGCTGTATGTAGGTTTTAATTAAGTAACATTTGTGTGGTTCATGATTTTATGTGATTATTTACATTAATGTGGCTCCTTGTTTTTGTGATACTATTCAAAGCTCTTTGGAATTTTGAATGTACTCTGTGTTCTCCTGTGTACCAGCCCAACAAGAGGCCAGCTTTTCTTACTGCTGTTTGAACCAGGAAATGCTGACATCCTTTATGTATTACTCTTAAATCAGAAGTACTCTGATAAACTCAGGGAACTTGTTTTTAAGGTACAAACATCGAAATATCTTCAGTTTTGGGATCATTTGTGGGTATACAAATTGACTTGCAATGCCTCTATTGTTTCATATCTATTTAAGTTCACTTTATTTTAATATTTACTTTTCATGTTAAACTGATTATAACTTAATAAATCATCTCAGTGGTGTATCTACTATATTATGTCATCCGCAATATAAAACATCTCGTGTCCTTTTTAACTTATGGTGGGTCTATGTGTGAATTCAGAACAGTTAATAATAATAGGTGATCTGCTGGGCGTGGTGGCACATGCTCATGATCCCAGCACTCAGGGCTGAGGCAGAAGGATCACTGTGAGTTCAAGGCTATCCTGCGCTACATAGTGAGTTCAAGACTAGCCTGAACTACATAGTGAGACCCTATCTCAAAAAAAGATAGTTGACCTGCATGGTACCCACTGAATGTCAAGCACTTTAAAAGTAATAGCTTCCTTAACCCTTAACAACTTTGAAGGGAGTATTGTCAAGGGAGTATTGCTGTTATTCTCATTCTGCAGATGGAAAAACTAAAGCCAAAGAAGTTAGTGACTTATCAAAAGACATAGAACATATATCACTAAGTTATCCAAAGTATCCAAGACTGTGAACTTGGGCCAAAGCCACCTAGCCCACCTTTTTATTAACTGAAATTAGAGGAGTCATTCATATTTCTAAAACCAAATGTACTTTCTTTCTATTCTCTTGTTTATTATGCCTTCTTTCCTGGTGACATTTGTTTGTTCTGACATTGTTAACATAAAATCTCTTTATGGCATAATGTTTGGATTCCCCATATTGGAAATCCTTAAACTTCATGAAATAAAGATGCAGTAAGAATAGTCTGAAATAGTCTCTCCTGAGTGTTGATTTTGGTGAGCTCTGAGCTGTTCTTTGGAGCACCTGTCCTTACAAGACTTTCTTTATGACAATTCAGTATTTCTTAAAAACAGTCTTGTAAGGGTTGTATATGATATTCTGCCAAGATTACCCTTTCCATGTAAAATTATAGTACCTCTCTTGTAAAATGTTGATCTCACCTCAAAAGCCTCAGGCTACTAATTCAGTCCCTTTTTAGCACATGGATTAGAGTGCTTCGCAAATCCTCCCTTGTTCTTGAAAATTATTTTGATAAATGTTAATGGAAATAACAAGGTGTGGTGTCACATACCTGTAGTCCCCAAACTCGGGAGGCAGAAGCAGGAAGATCTTTGCAAGTTGAAGGCCAACCTGGGCTAGATAGTGAGTTCAAGGCCAGTTTGAATTCCATAGTGAGACCCCGTTTCAGAAAAACAAAACAACAAAACTTATAGAAATGAATTACAGTGGGAAATTAATCTGGAGGTTGACTTGATGCAGCTTTGCTCCTCCTGCAAGCTACATGTATTTATTTCTTTTATTTGCTATATTTAAGCTGGAGTTTTATTTTTTTGTTTTTTTTTTAAGCTGGAGTTTTAAACATTAGTTTTGTTTGTTTGTTTTTGGTTTTTGGTTGTTTTTTTTTTTTTTTTTTTTGTAGATTTGAGACAGGGTCTCACTGTGCAGTTTAGGCCAGCAGTCCAATCTGTGCTTAAATCCATTTTTATGATAGTATAATAATATAGTACTTCCAACTAGTGTTTTTTAAATTCCAAACAGTAAAATAAACACTCTAAAAACAGATATAAATATTTTATTCAATACTAGGCTAAATGACAAACTGTTCTTAGTTTTTTATATTGACAAGGATATATTACTTCTTGTGATCAGGTTATAGAGCAGATGTTGAAATGCACAAATGTTTACGAACGTAGTAAACAACGTATTCGACTCAGAGAAGTTGGCTACTCAGGATTGGGACTCCTCCTTAATGAAGCATCCATTAACACTTCTCTCATTAGAAACCTTACCAATCAGATCATATATACAGGTATGACCAAGGTTGATAATGCTAATAAATTTACAAAATAGTTTTTCCTGTCAGGAAGAATTTGCTTTTCCTACTGTCTCAGGTTGCTTTTTAAATCGGCTGTTATTTGATTCAGAAAGCTCTTTCTTAGGTACTGTGTTTGTAGTTTTATTGCTTTTGTGTCTCCTTGGAATAGCACATTTTTTTCTTATTTAGTGTTTATTGATTAAGTTAGAGATTGAATGCACAAACAAGGAAAGAATACTAGTGATAATATGAACAAAATATTTTTCCCTTCTTCCCCTTAACTTTAACTTTATTTTTTTTATTTGTCCATGTTTGCAGTACAAAATGATTTACATTCTTTGTGGGGAGTTGGTACAGGTACATAACACAGGATCATTCCTTTTTCATGCCCCACCCCAGGAAAGATGAAAACTAATTTCAGATACATATTCTTTTCTTAAAAGCTTTAATATTTTTAATAAAATTTTTTCAGTGCTTACTACAAATTAGTTTATGCCGCAGGCTAGGTCTATTGGATACAATTATTTTTAAAGCTTCAGTGGTTTACAATCTCATTAATAAGACAAAACAGATAAGATAGATGTAGTATTAGAGGCATGTAGAATGGACGTTTTATTCAGACCTTCAAAAGAAAATAGCAGTTATTTAGTATTGACTCGGGTATGGAGCATTGTAAACTTTTTTACTCTTTCTTTTTGATAAATTTGACCATACCTATAATTCTTATATATAAAAATAAAATAACCATTTCAGCATTTGTTAATATTTAGTGATACCCATGGTTTTGTCTTTAACTATTTATGAATCTGAATTTTAATCTTTTTTTTCCACCATAGACCCTGTTATTAATTTCAAAGATCTGTTATCTGTGGTATATATCTCTCACAGAGCATGTATAAATGTCAAAGTGGCTCTCTGCAGAAAGGTTAGTAAACTTTTTAAATATATTCTAACAATGTCACCATCATTTTGTCAATACTTTGACTATTTTGTAAAGATAAAAGTTTTAATTTAACTTATTTTATAAAAAAATATTTTACAAAAAGTTTCCTTTTGAAAGTAAATTTATGCTGGGCATGGTGGTGCACGCCTGTAATCCCAGTACTCGGGAGGCTTAGGCAGGAGAATGGGAAGACTGAGACAGGAGGATTGTTGAAAGTTCAAGGCCAGTCTCAACTGCACAGTGAGACCCTGCCTCAAAAAAAAAAGTAAATTTACTTCATGTAAAGAAATCGGTTTGTCAGTTTTCACAAGGTCTTGTAGAAATATACCTTTCCCAAAGTCAGATATTTCCTGCCAAAAATAGTTTCTTTAATGAATATTCACTATGACCATTTCTTGTTGATATATGGTACCATATTTTAATAAAGTTTCTGTAATTTGATTATTCCAGTCGCAATTTATATTTAGTGTTCGTTTAATCTTTGCAAGATGGTGATCCTGTGTGCCTTTTTGTGATCATAACCTCCTCTCTCCTCTGGCAACTACTGACCAGTTAGCTATTCAGTTTGCTTCCTTGCTTTTCTTTTCACTTTTTGTTCCTTATTTTTGTTTTGTTTTGTTTTGTTTGTGTCAGGGTCTTTCTGTGTACTCCAGACTGGCCTTGAATTTGCATAAATTCTCTTCCCTTTATCCAGAAGTGCTGGCATTACAGGTGTGCGCCACCACACCCAGCTTTCATTTTACCTCCTGATCATAGTACTTTTCTTTCAACTAAAAATTTTATATAGATGTACTGTCTTTAATTACTATATAGTTTTCATTCGGTCTTGTTATTGGCAGTACTAGGGATTGACTAAGCTATATCCCTAACCCTATTTAAAACTTTTTTTTTTGGTACTAGGAATCAAAATTCAGGATCTTGTGCTTGTTAGGCAGGTGCTTGTGCTGCTGAGCTATATCCCTGGCCCCACATTTTAAAATTTTGAGACAGGGTCTCACTAAGTTGCACAGGCTGGCCTCAGATTTAATCTCCTGCTTCAGCCTCCTGAGTAGATGGGGTTACAAGGCATGTACCACCATACCCAGCTCTTCTATGACTATTCTGTAAAGTATCTGATTCTTATTAATAGATAATTAGGCCATTTCTTGTTTTCTTCATGTTATAAACTGGTGTTAAAAACATTTTTGCGTATGTGTAGTAATATATCTGCAGGACGCATTCCATGAAATGGAATTACTGTATCAAACAGTAGTCACATTTCTTTATTTTGATGCATTTGTGCCATACTGTCCTTCAAAGTAACTGTCCTAGTTTATATTTCCCCAATGTTTGTAACATTGATTCTCTCCAGGGTCAATCCTAAGAATTCAAAATTAGTCCAGTGAATTGATCTTTAGATAGGAACGCCTCAGTATAGCTTGACTGTTTTCTATGATAAAAGAGACATAAAATACATCCCATTTTATAAAGACTCTGAAGTCACACATGAAAGTTTCTCTGGTAAGAAAAGCATAATCTAAAAGAAAATTGATTACATTAATGAACAAAGAAACTTTACATGTCATTGTGACTCATTATTTTTATATCAGCTTATATTAGTACTGCTAATACTGAAGTTCTAACCAGCCTTATTCATCTGTTCTGCGATCTGTCATAGTTAGAAATTGAGTTAAGAGAGATACATACTCAAAGGAGCCAAAGTACTTGTCTACATAGTTTTTAGCCAATAAGCTTTTTTAGCCAATGAACTGTGGCTAAAAAAAGCCATAGTTTATTGGCTTTTTTGTAAAGACATCTTGAAGATGTTAACTGGATTGATTCTTTTTCTTCCTTCCTTTCTTCTCTTTCCTTCCTTCCTTGCTTCTTACCTTCCTTCCTTCTTTCCTTCCTTGCTTCCCAGGGCTGGGAATTAAACTTAGGGTCTTTATAAAGCAAGTCAGGTGCTCTACCACTGTGTTACATCCTCAGACATATTTTGTAGAATATTTTATTCAAACAAAATTAAACTCAAGCCAGGCATAGTTGTGTATGCCTGTAATCCCAGCACTTGGGAGGCTGAAGCAGGAGGATTGTTGTGAGTTTGAGACCAGCCTGGGCTACAAAGTGAGCTCAAGGCCAGCCTGAACTGCATAGCAAGACCCTGTCTCAAAAAGACCCCCCCACCCAAAAAAAGAGAAAGAAATTGAAGCCAGTTGGGCAGTAGAAATGATATACATTGCCATGTCAGTGTCTACTCTTTAATTTCAGCTTCTTATTCTAGCTAAACAAGAGCATCATTCTTAGTGATACTAATTTTTAGAATTAAAGTTTGATTTTTGTTTTGTTTTTATAATACAGAATTACTGTGGGGAAATGTTTTACTAAAAGCAACCATTAGCTTTACTTGAAGAAATGAAATGGAGGCTAATGTAATAGCCACCTTTGTAATCCCAGCTACTCAGGAACAAGAAAATCAAAAGCCTGAGGATAGCCTGGGTAGTAATATAGCAAGACTATCTTTCAGAAAGGAAAAAGGACAGGTTTGTAGATCAGCAGTACACTGCCCCTGGGTTAAATCCCAGAAAGGAAGGAAAGGGGAGGGAAACATTTTTATATATCCAGGTTCTACCAGAGTATTTAGCGTGTGCTAATGGCTCCTCTAAGCCTAGTGCCTAGAGTTGGTAAATACATAGAAGTATTTGCTGAGCAAATGTGGTAGGCTCAGGGGAAGTAGTTGGGAAGATACCACCTTACCACATTTTATATATATCATCTTTCTATTCCATCTGATCAAATGAGTAACAAATATCTTTACATGTCCAGGATCCTTTTAGTTGTCCTTCTTTATTGTTTAGCTAATATTTGGAATATACTTACTTTGTATGTGAATAATATGCAGTAGTGAAACCATAGTATCATTCCTCAAAATAGCTTATAGAAAAAAAAATAGCTTATATTTTAAGATTATAATCTCTTGAAAGTATATACTTCCACATTTTCTGATTAATTTACTTTGTCATTAAAATAATTATAAAGAGAATTTTGGGTATAAAATAATTATACTTTTTGAGGAATTTTGCTATTTTACTCTCTTTTCAGATTTTACACATTTTGCAGTTCCAGCCAGATGCAGCACATCAAATATCACAACAAGTGGGTTGGCAAGACACCTTAGTTAGACTTTTTTTAAAAGTAAATTTTGAAAACGGAAATTCTCTTCATAAGCACAGTAGAACTGTTTTAATGAAAGAAATCAATAAAAATACATCAATTGAAGATACTAAGAGGAACTTTGATGAAAAGTCAGATGAAGAAAAAATCACCTTTTTGTCAGCTAATGTGTCTTCGGATCAGTGGAGTTGGGAGGATAGACACTCTCTAGACTCAAATGCACTATTAATTCAAGAAGATAGCTCTGTGGGAGAATTGTCTTTCAGGTCAGAGAATCAAGAACTCTGGCACAGTAACCTTTCACATTTGAGTTTAGATCTCAGTGGAGTTGACACTTGTGAACTGAGTGACAATGGAAGCCAAATGCCAGGCAGCCTACCTAGCACACCATCCCCAGTAGAGTCTAAGTCATTTTCTGCTCAACCTGACAAAGAAGGTGGCGTCAGTGATACGGGCTTTAGTGATGACTTCTCTTTACTTGAAAATCAAGAGGTAAAATTCCTTGTTTTTCCAAATGATGTTTTTATTTTCCTATATCTGTTACATACTTTTGATCTTTTATCAATGTCTGAGCAGATACTAAGAGTTTCACATTCATGTTCTAAGTCTCATTAGCGGGGCCTGGAATTCACTAGATTGTGTGTTGAGAGCAAAGCCAGTGTCTCATGTATCAGGTATGTCCAGGGCCTACTAAAGTTCCGGGTTTCTCAAGGCACATATTTAAAAATATGTTGTAGCCACTGTGCTCAGTGTTGTTTGGTGAGAGGCCATCAGGCTGTATTGTATACTTTTCCTGCCTTTACTTGGCCCAAACTCACTCTGCAGATAATTAAATAAAGTTCCATGATTAGTCAGTGTGCAATAGTTATTATGATGTACTTTTAACACTTCCTTCCCCTGGTAATTTAATATTATTGTATCTTAGAGATGTGAGGAGGAGCTTCTTCAGTTGCTGACAGATATTTTGAATTATATAATGTATAAGGGACTAGAAAAGTCTGATGATGAATCTTGGATTGAACGGGGACAAGTGTTTTCAGCACTAACTAAACCAGGAATATCCAGTGAGCTGCTTAGATCATCAGGTGAAATAAAATTAACGTAAGTAAACATTTAGTTCCTGATTTTTTTTTCTATCCTCTTTTTGGAATAGGCAAGAATTTACAGCAATAGTATTATTGAACATTTCTTGAGTATTCAGTAGATGAATAGAGGGAGAAAAGGAACAGTTGTGCTCAATTACTTTTCATGTGTTTTGCCATCCTAGTAGAATCTAAGAGAAGTACAAACTAACTCTCCCATGAAGAGATTTAAATCTTAAATGAATTTGGGCCTTCATGATTTCAGATTTCTTATTTAAATTTTTTTTCTGCATATCTAAGGACTGATGCATTTGGTACTACAGTTTTGTCCAAGTTTGAGTGTTTTCATGAAAATTTCTCCAAATCATTTAAAGTTCCCTGGAGATAATAGAACATTGTAACAGCAGCACACCGGGGAAGTTACCTCTTTATTTCTCCTTAGACATTCTCTAACACCTAATAAGGCTTTTTCCTCTAACCTTCCCAACTTCAAACCTGAAAGAAATCATATTAAGTAGCTCATGGAGAATGGAATGTGAGTTGTCAAAATTTTTATAGTCAGGTAAAACAAGTGACTTTCATTTTTCTTAATAAGTATACTAAACATTAATAAGTATATAAAACATTGAAAAGTTGCTTCAGTAGTACTGTATAGAATTCAACCCACATTGTTTTTTAGCATGATACATGCTAGTGATAATGTATCTTTGGATCTACAATACTACTAATAAATAACTGTTGTTTTTACCTTTCATGTTCTCTAATTTATAATTGTTTAAGAGGACTCTGTTTTATACTTAGTTTGCTACAGAAGATGTTAGAATGGGCACTCACAGAAAATAGAGAGGCAAAAACAAATCCTATAACTGCTGAAAATGCCTTCCGACTCATACTGGTCATACAGGACTTTCTGTACTCAGAGGGACTAATTAATTCAAACATGTGGACTGAGAAGGTTAGTATTATCTTTAGAGTTACCTTTTGCGTAGTTAAAGACTATCCAGCAAAAGAAATTTTGCGCCCTTTTCCCCAGCAGTTGGGATCAAACACAGGGCCTTGTTGATACTCGTCAAGGGCTGCATGAGTAAGCTTCACCCCAAGTGGCACACTACTTTTTGGAACATTAATACCTAATTATATAAATAAAAGAAACATGGTTAAAATGTAATGAATAATCACAGATTTTGTTAGCTGTTACTAGGATGATTCTTTGTCATTGTTGTTTTTTGTTTTGCTTTTGAGACTGAGTCTTCTCAGTTTGCTCAGGCTGATCTCAAACACAGCAGCTCACCTGCTTCAGCTTCCTGAGTACTTGGGACTGCAGGCATGCACCACTGTACCAGGATACTAGGATGTTTGTTTGGCTTTCACCAACTGAACATAGGACTGTTTTTTTAGGGAGGGTATTAGGAATTGAACTCAGGAGCTCCTGCTTGCCAAACAGGTGCTGTGCTGCTGAGCTGTATCCCTGGCCTCAGAAATGGTTTTGATATATTTGTTATTTTTATTGATGTTGGGGGAAACTTATAATAAATACATTAAAAAATTGTTTCTATTTCTCAATTTTTTTCTCTAATAGCTTTTAGAGGATATCATGTTACTCTTTGAGTGTCTATCAGTCTGGTATTCTGAAAGTCCAGTATGGGTAAAACTTTCTCAAATTCAGATCCAGTTGCTCCTGGGATTTATTGAAAGCGGCGATTTGCAGGTTTGTCAGTTCTTTTATTTACTGTACTTGTGTGCACTAGCATTATGTAGGAATAAATAAATGATAATGCTTTCCAGTGATTTGTTTTATTCGTTCCAATAATATAGATGGTTTCACTTTGAATTTCAACTTTGTGACATCACAACTAATTACTTATTTCTTCCTCATATTTAAAAGGTTAGCGGAGCTGGGGATATAGCTCAGTGGAATAAGCACCTGCCTAGCAAGCGCAGGGTCCTGAGTTCAATCCCCAGTACCGCCAAAAAAAAAAAAAAAAAAAGTTAGAAAGGTTCCATGTAAATTTTATTTATTTATTTATTTATTTGCTCACTTCCTGAAAAATTTATTTGTACCTCCAAAATCAGTAGAGTGCTTTTATGGTCACAGACAGGTGAAGATCAGAACAAATTTGAAACTCGGCATGGTGGTACATGCCTGTAATGCCAGGACTCTGGAAGGCTCCCAAGAGCGAGACCTCTGGCCTTCTTTCCTAAGTCTCTCGTCTGGAAGCTCTCCTGCCCGTGGAATGGTCAGGTTGTGGATTCAGGATCACATAGAGTAAAAGCCTGGCTGCCCCATGCTCTGGCACTGCAAACTTCAACCTTGGTTTCATCATCTGTAATCCCAGCACCTAGGAGGCAGAGGCAGGAGGATCACCATGATTTCAAAGCCAGTGTGGGCTATGAGTTCAAGGCCAACTTGCACTACATAGTGAGACCTGTACAGAATCCTTCTCTTACAGGCAATCACATCTACCATTCCATGTAAATTTTAGTCTTATCATTCATTTCTCTTATGTTTGGTGTTTGTGATATTGGGATTGGATTAGACATTCTCTAAGACTCTCTGATCTTCCCAGTTTCATTGTAAGGCTTTTAAATTACATCTTCAATTACACTGATTGATATTGATTTATTTAGGATTTTTATATCTTCTTGATTTAGCTTTGGTAATTCATATGTATCTAGGAATCTGTCCATTTCTTTTGCATTTTCCATTTTACTAGAAAAAAGTTTGCAAAACAGGTATACATAATCTTCTGGACTTCTGTAAGATCTATTGGGATTTCACCCTTTTCATTCCCTCTAAAAAAAATGATTTTTTTTATTGACAAGGTTTACAGGAACAAAATAGATATTTAAAATCAAAGGCCAAATTTTAGGTCTCAGGTGCTTATCCCATTCATTTCTGTTCAGTTTACCTTTCCCTAATGTCCTGACTTTGTCAAGGAACACATCAAATCTGTGAAAATTACTTCTAACATTCAACATATATCATTCTTACATATTTTTGTTCTATGATGCAAAGATTTTAAAACACTCATTTGGTACCTCAAATACCTAATTTTGTTGTAAGCAGCATGTTTCATTTTAAAATTCAGAGAAAGGTTATTTAGTAAACTAATTAAGACAATCAACTTAAAAGACACAGATCAGTCTTTTAAATTCAGGAGTGGTCCATATAGTGATCACATGTAATCCTGATTGGCCAAAATGTAAAACCCAACAAACACCTTAAATCTCTTTTATGCTAAAATTAAGTAAAGTATATTATCACTTTTGAGAAATACTTTGTCAGAGATTCTGCTACAGCCTACACCTTCTCTTCTGGCATTATACCTAGTATTTTTATCATAATTATGAAGGTGGCCAGGTTTCCTATAAATATCAGCATTTTATATGGCCAAAAGCAGTTAATAAAAATACCACTTAATATAGGCCAAGTGTACTTAATCTTAACTCTTAAAGTTTTTGAAGCTTTGATGTGTTGATTTTGTTCTGTCCTTAATATGAAACATTATCTATGCTTTTGTAGTTAATACTAAAACTATAATTGATGTCACTTTCAAGGCAACATGGAACTAGACAGTTCCTACAGTATCACTGAATTCCGACTTTCCCTGCTTTATCACACTGTCTGGCTAACACTGACACTTTATAGTTAACAAGCGTAAAAAACTTTATATACAACAAATTGTTTTTTAAAAATAGAAAAATAACATCTGTCACTTGTGTCATGCTGACAATCTGGCATATATATACATGGAAAAGAAGTTGTGATTTAGTTATCCAGACAGCTTGTGTAATTTAATATGATGAACACAGTGCCACTGAGTTCCCTGACAGAAGAGCTGTATATTCAAAATATTTCATATACTAAATACTGCAATAGTTTCTGCATGTATAAATGCCTCTTACAATATTTTTTCCTACTTCATTAAAAGTATGTCTTAAGCAAGCTAATATTAAGTGTACTAAAACCCATGATTGAGGAATCTATAGCCTTAGATAAAGAAATTAAAAATGTACAAAATACAGCTATAAAAGCAAGTAACAATTACTGCCATGCAACATTTTAAACTAAAAACAGCATAGAAATGCAGTTTAAAATGACAAACTCAAATTTACATTAATGCCCAAGATAAAAAGGTCAGCAGTAAGTTCTACCAAGACAAGGATTTAGAAAAGAAAATACATTCTCTTTGCTGGTATAATGTATACATCAGATCTTCCAATCTATGGGAACAAGTCCTTTGTCAAGAAATCAGCTTTTTTACAGTTATTTTTATGAAATCTTTTCTCTCAATTAAATCATAAGCAGGATAATTTTTTTTTTTTTTTTTTTTGGTACCAGGACTCAAACTCAGGACCTTGTGCTTGCCAGGCAGGCACTTATGCCACTGAGCTATATCCCCGGCCCAGCAGGATACTTTTCATATACCTCTGCAAATCTGCTTCCTCCAAATTAGCATTGGCCAATAATTTCTTTACTGTTTTCTTTAACTCTTCATCTGAGGTGGTTTCTTCAGTTTTTTTATTAAAGGTTCATCATCTGAACTATCCTCAGATTCACTTTCTTTTTTGGAACTGTTCTGATTCTTCTTTGTGCTGCTGCTATCTGCCTTCTTAACATTAGCACTTTTTACAGACATTTTACTTTTAGAAGTAGATTTCTTTTTAGTTTTTTTCTTTTTTAGATGTCTTTTTTGATGGCTGCTTTACTTTTTTATCTTCATCTGAAGACTCTATGTTGTTTTTCTTTTCATTTTCATCCCTACTAAGTTCATCTGACAGAATTTCAAGACATTTGGTTTGTTTTGCCTTCCTTGCCATTCCAGAACTGTTCTGTTCCTTTTTTCTACCTTTGCTAGAATTTCTTTTAGATTTTGGCAATGGTTTCCCAGATGGTTTTCGTTGCATTACAAAATTCAAGATCCTCTTCACCAGTTCACTATTTACACCATATCTCTCCAAATCAAGAACTTCACATTGACATTTTAACATGGCATTTCTAAACTTTTTCAACATTTCTTCCTTCTTGTTATATTGTATACTCCCTTTTTCAAATGGAAAGTCACTGAACTGACCCACATTCTTCTTTAATGAGGACACTGTGCCCGGTCTGTTGTAAAGCAGTTTGTGTAAATTTCTTAATTCATCTGTTTTTTTCTTACTTAGAAATATATCTTTCAACTTCACAAAGTTTCTGCCTTTTTCCTTGTGCGATCGTGAATGGTTCTCTTTGTAAGGAAGACACCTGGATTGCCAACCTCTGTACTTTCTTCTTTTCCCTCTTGCTTCCTCCTTGTTCTCATCATAGTTGTCATCCTCCTCCTCCTCACTCTTCTCACGGATCAGGCATTTTGGGCCCCTTTCTCAGATGCAGGCTGTGCTGGGGCTCCCTCTCCCTCCACAGCAGCAGGCCAAGGAGGAGGACATGCTGGGGACCCTGGGGCCCGGCCACCTCGGTCCTGGCTCTGGAGAGCTCAAGGGGGCTGCAGGAGGCGGCAGAGCCTGATGTGGAGAAGAAGGCGCACCATCCATTCTCTGGTGTGACCCTCACGCCAAGCGCACGGCTCTGTGGAATCAACCCTTTTTGTTTCTAATTGCATGGATTTGAGTCCTGTCTTTCCTTGTCTTGGTAAGTGGCTCGGGGTTTGTCAATTCTATTTAATCTATAGATGAACTGACTCTTCAATTCATCGATTCTATTTTTTTTTTTTTTTTTTAGTCTCTTAACTTCCTCCCTCATAGGGGCTTTTGGCTTGGCCTGCTCTTCTTTTTCTAGAATTTTGAGGTTCACCATTAAGTTGTTTATTTGCACTTGCTGTTTTCCTGATATGGGTATTCAGTCTATAAATTCCCCTTAGGACTCCTTGCATTGTGTCCCATAAGTTCCAGTATGTTGTTTTTTCATTATCGTTTAATTGTAGAAATTGTCTAATTTCTTTATCTGTTGTTTTTTAGGAGAGTGCTATTCAATTTCCGTGTTTTTATGAAGTTCTGGTGGTTTCTTTTGCCATTGATTTCCAGTTTCATTGCACTATGGTCTGATAATATGCATGGTATAATTCCAATTCCTTTGCATTTACTTAAGCATGTTCTGTGAGCTAGTATGTGGTCTATTTTGGAGAATATCCCATGTGCAGCTGAGAATACTATGTATTTTGATGTTGTGGGATGGAATATTGTAGACATCTACTAAGTCCATTTGTTCAAAAGTTTAGTTCAGTTCTAATATTTCATTTTTTGTCTAGTTGACTTACCTATATATGACATATAGATCTCCCTTTTAATTGTATTGAGATCTCCCCTTTCCATTGTATTAATGCTAATTTGATTTTTCATGTCTCTTAATATGTGTTTCATGTAATTATGTGCACTGGTGTTTGGTGCATATATGTTTATTACTATTTCTTGCTCTTGGATTGTTCCCTTTGCGAAGATCTAGTGACGACCTTTGTTGCTCTTAATCAGTGTTGGCTTGAAATTCATTTTGTAAGTAGAATAGCTATCCCTGGTTTTTGCTGGGTTCCTACCACATGGAAAATTGTTTTCTATCCTTTGACTATTAGTCTGTGAATTTCTTTTTGAATTAAATGTGTCTCTTATACACAACTTAATGTTAGATCTTGCTTCTTGATCCATTCTGCCAGTCTGTGTCTTTTGATTGGTGAATTGAGACCATTAACATTGATGGTTATAAGTGATATGTATTGACTTATCCTTGTCATATTATTTTCCTGTTGTTGGATCCCCTTCTTTTTTTTTTTTGTTTGAGTTCATGGAGTTGCAGTCTTTGTTATCTCTTTCTAGAATGTCCTTCAAAATATTTTGGAGTGCTGGTTTCATGGTCATAAATTTTCCTCAGTTTGTGCTGAGAAGTTGCTGTGATTCTGATGGACTTCCCTTTACAGATGATTTGTTTCTTTTTCCTAACAGCTTTTAATATTGCATTCTTGGGATGAATTTCTGCAATCTTGCCTATGATGTGCTTGGCTGTAACTGGATCATGGGTTAATTGGAGTTCTATGTGCCTCACAAACTGTATGTCAAATTCTTTTTCCCTACCAAGGAAATTTTCTGCCATGACATCTGTGAACAGTTTTCTTATATCATTTGTGCTACCTCCTCCTTTTTCATTAACTCCAATCCATCTTAAGTTATTCTTCTTTGCCTCATCTAGCAGCTGCTAGATCAATTTCTCATGGTTCCTTGCTATTTGTAAGAAATCTTTCTTTTCGTGATTGCTAACCCAAGCCTGTCTTCTATATCTGAAATCCTATCTTCACGTTGGCTTAACCTGCTGTGGATACTTTCAGTGGAATTTTTATTCTCCTGGATATTTGCCTGAATCTGCCTTAAGGATTCCATTTCTTACGCTGAGCATTCATGACCTGTCATTTTCTTAAGGTCCTCTATTTTTTTGTCTGTATCTGCTCTAGAGTCACTAAACATGGTTTTCATTGTGGACACCATCTCTGCAGTTATCTGAGCAATTATTTCTGATTGGATTTTTTTCTAGAGCCTTCTTCAGTTGCTTTGTTGTTACCACTTCAGAGAGACCAGGTGGGCGGCTTTCAGACTGTATTACCTCATTGCCCCTGGATTCGCCTTTGGTGAACTGGTTGTCGGGGGTCACATCTTGTTTATGTGTCTTCTCATTTTCTTTTCTTTTTTTAGTTTAATTCCTGGGATGATGCTTATAAATTGCCTTTTGTGGGCTGCTTTATTGCTGGTATTAAAACCCATAGGAAATGACTATTTCTCCATGTTATCTTACAGGTGTACTTGGTTTTTGGCCTTTGACTCTGTTGCAAGATTCTACCTCTTTGATTTGTTGGGAATGTGAAATTGCTGCCTGTTTCGCCCAGTCCCTGGTTCTTTGGCAGTGTGCCACAGTTAATCTGTGACACTTAGTTAGTCTCAGTCTTGGAGTACCAGGAAGAATAGCTGTTTAGAACAGTTATGTCACTTTTGGTTATATTGGTACCATTAGCAATGAAAATAGCAGTAAAAGTACTTCTCTAGCCTCTAGCCTAGAAAATGACAAACAGCTAACCATTAATTTGCCCCTTTGGACCATATGAACTAGATTTGTGGCTATATAACAAAATCTAAAACAAACCAGAAAATTATATGCAGTGTACAAGTCCTTAATATGTCAGTTTTTCCCCCAGGAGTTAAAATTTTAATGGATTAGGCAGGAAATAGAGAAGTGGAAAAAGAGGAAGAGATTAGAAGTAAGGCTGGAGGCCAAAGGGGGATCATGCTAACTTTGGGAAACTGGAGCAGAAGCCTAGAGTGAAAGAGAAGGAAGCGATTAAAAAGACAGAACAAAACCACAACCATAGAGAGGCTAGAAACCATGTTCACCCTCATATAAAAGCAAGACCAAACAATGAAGGAGAAAAAACAAAAACAAAACCATAACAATAACAGAAAACAAGTGAGAGAGAAGAAAAGATCCACTTCTGGGTTTGTCTCTTCTGTCGCTGGTGGAGACATGTGGAGACAGAGTACCAGTCCATGCATCTATCCCATTAAGCCAGCAGGAGCTTTTTGTCAAAGAAGTGGATAATCACAGTGAGCCTAAGTCTTCTGGCCAAGACCAGACTCATTTCAGCTTGCAGTTGTCAGCATACCTTTTGTGGACCAAGTCTAGCTTCAAGCTGCTAGATGGCACCAGCAGCTGCTCTCAGTTCCGATCTCAGCTGGCCCCTCTAAGATAGCTCCTGGGCAATGGCTGTCTTGCAGAAACTGAGCCCTTAGTACTTACTGCCTAGTACTGCAGTCCTTCGTGTCCACCTCTCCCGTCTACTGCTGATCTCTCTATGGAGGCCTCTGGGGTCTCTAGTAGTCACTATGTGTCTATAGGTTTGAACCACTCCTCTCCCACGGAGAGTCTTGTCTCAGGGAGAAGGCGCCACCAGCCCTTCTACCTTTTTCTTTGTTGAAGTTTCTCTCTTCACTCTCTCCATGGGCTTCAGTCCACACCTCAGATCCTTCCTGGCTCCAGGGGATCCACTTCCCTCCTTCTTGGCTTCCTCACTTTGCCGTATTCCAGCATCTGGACAATGATTCTCAGAGAGGCTCTTTCTGTGCTGCTCACCACTCTACCATCTTGGTGCTCAATAGCTCCTAATTTCAATTAGTTGTAAATATCCCACAGTTCTTTGCTATTTATTTGACCCTTTTTATTTTAGCATTTGCAATTTCTATATTGCAGTTTTAGTACCTGATATGGGGGGTTCGGATGGGCTTCTAAAACTGTTTTTAATGCTGTTTATAAACTAAATATAAATGTTGCTAGGAACATGGAGAAGTTAAAATTCTGACATCAGATTGTTTTATTTTAAAAAGACCATAATCTGGTGGTTCTGTTTTTAAATGGATACTTCTTTCTGTTCATAATAATACATGTTTATTGGGGACAGTATGCAAATTATTATTATGGTTTGTGTCTGGATGTCCTCTGAAAGCCTCATGTAGTCATGGGGGCTGGGCTTCTTGGAGGTGGCTGAATCTAGTGTTTGTGATGGCTTCATTGTCTAGTTCTGGCATTGGGTTTGTGAGTGCTACACCCACACTAGGGCAGGTAGCCTGCATATAATGTAGGGGAGGGAAAGAGGCTTGTTTTACTTTTACTCTTGTTGGTTTGGTGTTCTCTGCCACCATGAGCAGTTGCCCCTCAGCTGCACCTCATTGCCTTGGAGCCGAGATACGGACTGAAACCTCCACAGACTGTTAGCTAAACTTCTCTTTCCTTAATTTTGCGCTTCAGCCATTTTGTCTCAGCAACAAAAGGAAAATAATTAAGACAAATATAAAGAATGAAAAGAAATTCATCAACCCAGAGCCTGAGAGAAAACTACTAGTATTTTAATATATTATTTCCTTTCTCATTTTTTCTGTTGATGTATTTTTTCATATTATTGAAATTATCCTATATGTAGGTAATGGATGATGAAAATTTGAATTATACAGTTTTTAAATGCAATTTGATAATATATGAACTAAGAACTTTAAAAAATGATTGTACTCTGCTTAGTAATTCCACCCTGGAATTGCAACTTCACATCATAATCTCAAACACTGGACAGTCTTTGAACATAGGTGTTCTTCATGGTAGTTTTTATTTTCTCCTTGTAGAAATAGAACAAGGCTATTTTTTGGCTTTTTCATTAATGTTTTCCCAATGGCTTTTTAAACCAGTCGCAGCTCGCGTGCTGGCCATGTGTAGCTCTTTATTTTAGATGGTAGAACTCTTTGTTGTTGTTGTTCCACTTCTTTGTTTTTAATTTGATGAAATTTTGCAAAACAAAATGTCTTTGTAGTTTATCATATGTCAGATGTCCATCTCTTTAAGACCTCAACTAACACCTGTTATTTTAAATAAACGAATGCAGCACCTAATCCTATCATACCTGCCTATATTTAGTCATGAGTTAGTCGTTTTGCCTAGGTTGTTCTCAAACAGAACAATCCTCCTGATTCAACCTCCTGAATAGCTGATCTAAAGTATTTTTTTTTATTTTTTAAAAAAATAAAAGTACAAAAACATATTAACAAACAGACACCAATTAGCATAAAAAATAGTACAATCACAATAAAGTATTTTTTATCAGCCTGTTTGATTCTATTCTCTCGGAAATAAAAGCATATTTTCCTAAGGTTTTGCACATTAAAGGTTAGGACAGGGATCTTTCTTTATGCTTACAACAGGGCTGACTGCGAAATGAAGGTGCCATTCAAGCTTTGGTTTGGTCCCTGTGTACTAATTGCCAGTTATTCAGGTTTTACTAGATTTCACATGAAAAGCCAAGATTTCCTAGCCTGTAGCAAAAGTAGAATTATGTGGGTTTTGATTGATTTAGATGCACAGTTCATCTGCAGTGGGTTACATTTCCTGTTCCTCCCAGTTGTCTCGGCTCAGCCAGTGATTTTCAGCCTGAGATGCACATGAAATCCCCTAGAAAACCTTTACAAAAAATTACCTAAGTAAGGCATCACTTTCCTCTTCACTGGGAGAAAATACCCAACACACAACCTAAAAGAGGAGAGGTTTATTTTTGCTCACATTTTCAGCCTGTGGTTGTCTGGCTCCAAGGCAGGAAGTACATGGTAGGATGGACTGGTAGAGGGAAGTTGCTCAGGTCATGATGGCCAGGAAGAAGAGGAGGGAGATGGACCCTTCTAGTTTTTGTACCCAGTGACCTGCTTTCTTCCACCTCCTAGCAGCAAGTCAGCCATCCTCCATAAACCCTACCTGTGAACTCCTCAGACCTTTATAGTACTACATTCTTGATTTAAACCATAAGACTCAGTAGTGTTTGTGTGGATGTGAGGGAAGGTTGGGCAGCAGTATTTTTTTTAATTCCACAGGTGATCCTAATGCATTATGCTATAATGGAGACCAAATCAGAAAGAAATAAAGGTGTATATATCCAAAACTGAGGCAGTGGTCAAGTAAACTATGGTGTATTTATTAAAAGTAGCTTTTTAAAATAAATATATAAACTTCAAGTTTATTTAATATCATGATATTACAGTCAAAGCACTGTGTATTCAACATTTTTTAAATGTTATTTTGAGAAAGTCTTACTAGGTTTCCTAGGCTTTCTTTGAACTTGCTATTACCGTTCAGAGTAGCTGGGATCACGTGTGTGCCCTACTGCATCTGGCTTCATCTTTTTAAGTAAACAGTATTTTTTCAAACACATAGCAAAAAAGCCCAGATATTAGCTTGTGCGATATGAGGATCATTGAAAAAAACCTCACTTTTTACTAGAGAGTTAAAGCCATGGACCATGTTAAAGAGTATTTCCTCCAGTGCTGTTTGCTCTGTTGATTCTCTTGTTTCTTTTGCTTGCAGAACCCTGTTCATATGGCCAAGACCAGCTTTTACCACATATATCTTCTTAAAGTGGGGTCAAGTTCTAATAATTGATTTTATTTCGCTTTTCTTTATTCTCAGAATAATTATATCTAAAATCAGAACAAAGAATGAGGGAGAAGTGGGTACAATATTGTCATTTTCCCTGTTTTGGTTTTTAAGGCTTAGATCTTTCTGTAGCCTAAAGTAAAGGAGTACCTTTAGTGACATAATTTGCTTTTTTCCACATTGGTTCTTGTGGCAAACCCTTAATAGTAATGTAGGTTATTCCTTTCCCTGGGCTTGTGCTTTGGTATCAATTTTCCTTGGGAATTTTAAGTGTGACTAGGTTTTGATTAAAAACTCAGACCTATCTATGCCTGTCCTTGTGTATCAGAGTACTATTTATTCCAAATAATAGAAACACCAAGTCAGACTGACTTAAAGTAGGAAGCTTTTAGTGGCTCGAATAATTGAGAATCCCACAGTGAAGAGCAGTTAAAGTAGGATTTAGTCAGGGCTCTGGTTCAACTAAATTGCTGTTCTCTCAGCACTGTTATTGTCTTAAGGACATAGAATGGCTGCCAACAGTAATTGGGCCTTGATGTTACCTTATTCACACCCAGAGAAAGACAAGGTTTTCTTCCTGTAGTTCTTAGTGGTGGAAGCCCTCCATAAGTCTCTTGTGTTTCTGTGTATGAGGGTCAGATACCTTTCTTAGGTTGTTTATATAGTGAACAGTTTTGGAAATGAGTTCCTGACTCGCTCTGGACAAGCTTTTGGCTGATAAAAGGTTCAGGTTCTGCATGCTTGGTGTTCCTCCCCAAGCAAGTAGTACATGGGCAGGTATCATCTAGTCTTCCTGATTTCTTACTGTGAGAATGGCAGTCTGGGAAGTCAGTCCAAATCCTGATACTGTGATTATTACCATTGCTGTAGATCTCTGTCCCTGGCCCAAAAGTTTCGTATTAAAGCAGGTATCTGTGAAAATATGGCAGGCTAATTTGTTAGCTTAGAAGTGAAATAAGATCTGAGTCAGTTCATCATTCTTTTTTTTTTTTTTTTGTGGTACGGGGGATCGAACTCAGGACCTTGCACTTGCCAGGCAAGCGCTTATTCAACTGAGCTATATCCCCAGCCCCAGTTCATCATTCTTGACTGTTAATATTCACAGTTGCTGTCACTAAATTCTGCCTCACTCTGTTCTTCCTCATCTGTTTTCTTCCAGGTTTGTGCAATGGCATCGGCCAAGCTAAATACCCTTCTTCAGACCAAATTGATTGAAAGCCAGGAGGAAGCCTGTTACATTTTAGGGAAGCTGGAACATGTTCTCAGTCAGTCAATCAAAGAGCAGACTGAAACCTACTCATTTCTGATTCCCCTTGTCCGTACTCTGGTGTCCAAAATTTATGAACTTCTCTTCATGAACCTGCACCTGCCTTCTTTACCTTTTACAAATGGTAGCTCCTCATTTTTTGAAGATTTTCAAGAATATTGCAGTTCAAATGAATGGCAAGTTTACATTGAAAAATATGTAAGTTTTATCTTTTTTAAGCAAGATTCTTCTCTGATTTATCATTTCTATAGATCTGTATACCAAATTTTGTATATTCTTATATTCTTTTTTTAAACAAGATTGTTCCTTATATGAAGCAATATGAAACTCATACATTTTATGATGGTCATGAGAACATGGCACTCTATTGGAAGAATTGTTATGAAGCCTTAATGGTGAATATGCATAGGAGAGACCGGGAAGGAGGGGAAAGCAAGCTCAAATTTCAGGTAAAAATTGTTTTGTTTTATTTGTTTTATTTTGTATTGCAGTGCTAGGGATCAAACCCAGGGCCTTGTGCATGCTAGGCAAGTGGTTTGCCACTGAGCTACACCTCCAGCCCAAATGTTTTCATACCTACTTTTTCATATTGATTGCAAGCACATAAATACTCAATTGAGAGCACTAGTAAGCCTGCAATTTGAAAAGTTAATAATTTGTCTAAATATTGTTTCAGAATTGGAAAAAGAAAACAATGTAAAACAATTGAATGTTAGTACTAAATATATAATTGTTATGTAAAAGTTAGTTTATTAAACTGAAAGTCCATTAATAGGTACTTGTAAAGAAGCTCAATATGTATCAGTGCTTAGAGGGAAATATGTGCTTATTACAAAGAAAGAAAGGGCTCAACTTTATAATTTTAAATTTCTGCCTCAAGAAACTAGAAAAAGCATGCACTGTACTCCCAGTACTTGGGAGATGGAGACAAGAAGAACTGCCACAAATTCAAGGCCATCCTAAACTAGGCAAGGTTATATCTCAAAGTACTTATACCAGGAATGAAAGAGGCAATGTGACCACTGACTCTAGAGACATCAGTACAGCATTAAGGGACTCTATTATGTACAGATCATGCCCAGCCTATTTTTCTGATTATTAAAGCAGTGTATATTGATAGAAATGCAGCAAGTATTGAGGAAAGGAGTTAATTTGTAATCTAATTTTCAGCAGTTATGCTGTGTGTGTCTATTAATGTAGAATAGACCTCATTCTATATGTGACTTTTTTTTATTCTTTTATCTCACTGCATGGTTATCCTTGTATCCAGACATTACTCCTATTGTTCTTATTACCAAATACAAAACACATTCTGGCTGGGTGTGAGATAAGCCAGTCTTAACCTCTCTGTTGGAAAAATACACAACCAGATGTGGTGGCACACACCTATAATCCTAGCATTTGGGAGGCTGAGACAGGAGGATTGCTGTGAATTCAAAGCCAGTGTGAACTACATTACAAGACCTTGTCTCAAAGAACATACAAACAAAAAATGCTGTTCAGAGAGGAGCAGTCTAAGACATATAATTTTTCATTACAAAAGACTTGTCTGTTATTTTTGTTGTTGATTTTTAAGTGGCTGATAGTGGTATGGAGTGTGATTACTCTTACTTTCTTTAAACATAAGTCTCATTCCAGTTTCCTTAGAATGAAAGTATACAAAAGAAAAATTATTTCACCTGAAGACTAATTACCCTGAGTTTTAAGATCCTGTCTTGAGGCACTTTGTTTCTGTTTCTGTTTTTTTTTTTTTTTTTTGGTATCAAGAATCAAATCCAGCACCTTACACTTGCCAGGCAGGCACTTATGCCACTGAGCTATATCCCCAGCCCTGAAGCACTTTGTTTCTGAAGTTGTTTACAAGTTTATTGCTAGTTGTTTTTTTAAGTTTTAAAATAGTCTGAATAAATTATAGCTAGAATTATATCATACTTCATCAAAGGCAATTATTGTAATAAAAAAGTATGTGGTCACAAGCTTTTCTATTACATGATTTTATTGGTCCAGTTTAAAAATTTTATAATTATATGATTCAGTACTCTTACTTACTGCTGTTCCTTTCAGGAGTTTTTTGTGGAGCCATTTAATCGAAAAGCACGCCAAGAGAATTTGAGGTATAACAATATGCTTAAACAACTGAGCACTCAGCGACTAGCTGCTCTTAGACTCTGGAAGGCAGTACGACTCTACCTCACATGTGAAAGAGGACCTTGGGCTGAAAGGTAGGATATGCCATTTATTAATTAGTCCTTTTCTTTAGAACTCTAGAACTATTAAGCTAGTTCCTTTGATTCCAAATTAGTTTTATTGTGTTTTTATAAATTAGGTCAGGGATGATTTGAGGGTTTATGTGTCTTTTTCTTTCCCTTTGTTTTCCCTTCTGGCACTGGCAGTTGAACCCAAGGCTCTCACACTGAGCTATATTCCCAGCACATCTTTTTTTTTTTTATAGCTATGTTGCCCAAGTTCTTAAATTTGTGATCTTCCTACCTTAGCTTTCCATAGTGCTGGGGTTATAGACATGTACCACCACTCTTGGCATATGGGTCTTTTCTTCATGCAGTTATTTTCATTGTATCCTATGATAGTTATAAGGTTTATTGGACTTTAGACTCTTTATAAATATTGACATATTTCTGACACCAACTTTTTGAAGTAGGGTAATGATAGTGTGTGTTTATAAATACTTTTAAATTAAGTGGTCCTAAATCATTGTTTTGATGAATCCCACCAGTTTTATAGCCTTTTAAAGTTTACCATTTTATTTATTTCATACTGTTTTTTTCTGGAGCTGGGGATTGAATCCTAAGTCTCCGCACGCTAGGCTAGCACTCTTGCTACTGAGCTGTATCCTCAGCCTTCAGTCTGCTGTATCTCAGAATGTATAATTAAACCAAATGTGGGGACACACTCCTGTAATCCTTCATTCTGAGAGACTCAGACAGAAGGATCACAAGTTCACACCTAGCCTGGGCACTTTAACAACTTAGCAGGACCCTGTCTCAGTAAAAAAAATAGTGTGGGGATGTAGTTCAGTGTACAAGCCCTTGATTCAGTTGCCAGTTCCAGGGGGAAAAAGGTACAGTTCAAAGGCATTAAACACATTCATAATGTTGTGCAATCACCACCTCAGTCTAGCTTCAGAATATTTTCATCACCCAAAGGAAAGCGCATGTTCACAGTCACGCCCATTGTCCCCATCCCTGGCAGCCACCAATCTGCTGTGTACATTGTTTGCTTCCTTTTCGACAGTTCATCTAAATGAAACTGTATAATTGGTTGCCTTTTCTGTCTGACTTCTTTTACCTAGCATGTTTTTGTTATATCACAGTGTGCTATGTAACAGTATTTCATTCATTTTTATGGCTGATAGATGTTTCATTGCATGGAAATGCTGCCTTTGTTATCCAGTTATCGGTTGTTGGACATTTGTTGTTTGTCACTTTTAAAATTGTAATTAGTTCTGCTATGAACAAGTGTGTAAAAATGTTTGAACACGTGTTTCTAATCCCTATGGCTGAAAAAAAAATCCCTTTGGGTATATATATCTACAAGTAAAATTGCTGGGTCATGTGATAATTCTCTGTGACTCATTGAGGACTTGCCAGGCTCTTTTCCATAGCACTGTATCATTTTATGTTGCCACTAGCAAGGTGGAGAGTCCCAATTTCTTCACATCCTAGCCAGTGCTTGCCATTTTCAAAAATTGTAGAGCCCCTCCTAGTGGGCATGGTATCTTATGATTTTCCTTTCCATTTTCCTAATAACTAATTGTGCAAACATCTTTTCTTGTGACTGTTGACTGTTTGTATATCTTGTTTGGAGAAGTGTCTCTTTTTAAAAAAATTTTACTAGTCCGTGTTTGCAGTACATACTGATTACGTTTACCACAATGAGTTGGTGCATGTGGACAGCACATTTGAATTTATTTCCCTTCCACCTCCCCTCCATCCCCTCATCGCTTGGTCTCCTTCCCATTGTCCACTAAGTTTCTTTGCCCATGTATAAAATTGGCTTCTAAGAACTTGATAGTCTTAATTCTCACATCTTTGATCCGTTTTTACTTTTCCTTATTTTTAGTAAAATTATTTTTTAAACTGTACTTGGAAATACCAACTGTATGTCTAGTTACTTAAGAGCTTCCACTTGGCAGTGAAAAAGTAAAGGAAATCAGGCTGAAGTTTGCAAGTCCCTATTCAGATCTGATTTATGCCACCTGTAAACCTTATATAGCAGAGCAAATAATAGCTGTTCTAGGGTTCCCCATGTATAAACATAGCTATATACACTTACTTTAATTCTCTTTAGTGTTTAGATTACATGAGATAATCAACCAAAAAGTAAAGCAAAAGTAGATTAAATAATCATTATGAACGTTTTAAAACAAATAGAAGATACTTGGGGTTTTTTTTATTTGTCTGTTCTTTGAAGATTTGGGGGGTTATTGTTGTTTTGAGACAGGGTCTCTATGTAGTTTAACCTGCCCTTGAACCTCCTATGTAGTCCAGGCTGGCCTCAAATTTGCAGCCATCCCCCTACTTAAGCCTCCAAGTACTGGGATTACAAGAATGCACCACCATGCCTGGCACTTCCATTTGTTTTGCTTGCTTGCTTGTTTTTGAGCTAGGATCTTGCTAAATTGTCCAAGCTGGGCTCAAATTGCTGTCTTCCTGCCTAAGTCTCATAATTCTGGTATTGTAGGTGTATTCCACCCCACTTTGGTTAATACTTGATAATTTATTATCTACTTTAATCAACCTATCTTTGTAAATTCAATCTAAATATTTTGTTTGCTTATTGTGTTTTTAGGAAACAGAATCCAATTCACTGGAAACTAGCTAATGTAGAAAATTATTCCCGCATGAGACTTAAACTGGTACCAAACTATCATTTCAAAACTCACGAAGAAGCTAGTGCCTTGAGAGATAACCTGGGTGAGTTCCAGTGACTGCTTAATTAACTGTTGAAGACAGATTGTTGATGGGCTATTATTGTTTAATTAGTATTTTTAAATTGTTAACTTATACAGAAAGAGTGATATTGTATAATTGGTACTTAAATGTTTACATGTGTTCAGTGCTGTTATATTTGAGCTAAGTCTAAAACAACCTCATATTTCCTTTGGTGTTACTTTCACAAATGTTTGTAAATATATATTGTACTGGGAATCAAACTCAGGACTTCATGCTTGCCAGGCAGGCACCGCACCACTGAGCTAAATCCTTGCCTTGTAATTATAAAATCATATGGAATTTCATATGAATTATGTCTCTTATAGTTAAGTATTGTCTTCTCCCTTAGATTAATGTTAGCTATAATAGAATTTTTCAAAACAGAAAAGAGCAGGTATGGGAGTACACATCTGTATTCCCAGCTACTTAGGAGGCTAATGCAGAAGAATCACAACTTCAAAACCATTGTTGGCAACACAGCTAAATTTTCTAAAGAACAAAAAAATTTCTTGGCAATCCTTTAGGTGCTTTATGACTTACTAAGTCAGGAATGGTGGTGCATGCCTAAAATCCTAGCACCTCAACGCGGAGGAGTAGAGGTGAAAGGATCACTGAAAGTTTGAGGCCCGCCTGGGCTACATAGTGAGTTCAAGGCCAGCCTCAACTGCATAGCGAGCCTCTATGTCCAAAAACAAAACAAAACAACTAATTCAAAAGAACTTTAAACCTTCAATATTTTTTTAATGGGCCAATACTTTAAAATATTTAACCTAGGGACTGGAGCCTTGCCTCGCATGCCCAAGGTCCTGGTTTCTATCCCTAGGACCACAAATAAAGGTAAATAAAATAAATTACTTTAGCAATATTTCAAGACAGGTTTTAAGGCTAACAATTCCTACCGAAGCCCTGTATTTCTACCCATATCACTTGTCTCATCTCTCATTTTTTTGAAGATAAGTCATACCTATAATGTTTTTTAAGTCACTGCATCGGTCTGTATACTAGGTTGTAGTTAGTTTTACTCTGCACATTGTGTTCAGTGACTAGGTTATAGGTGAAATGAGTGCCAACTTTTGAAGATCTAATTGTTTTAATTTAACATATTGGCCAATAATTTGGTACCACATAATCAGGGTCTTATATTCTAAAATAAACCAGGTATTAGTATGTGATTTTCCTTAATGGAAAATTATATCCCTGTCCATGATACAACCATCATCTTTGAATGTATCTTACATAGCAACAACCAGTTATATATAGCTTTCCTTCCCTTTTAGTATCCTGAGACTAGTGTACTTTCTCTAGTGAATAACATCAGTCTAGTAATTATTTAAGCTGGAGAATCCCACATCATTTTGCTGACATTTGCCAAGAAATCCTACCCCAAGAAATTCCTTCTCCCCATTCTCCCTATTTTACCCCCCCTACACATGCATATAGGTATAATTTTATGTCCCTTCTTCTTGATCTCAGGTGTTTTTAATCCAGAAAAATCAATATCCTTTCTCCTTTTTCATTTCAATTTTTCTCATTACCTATTTTGAAAATATACTGCAAGGATAATGGTGACATTAAAACCATAGTGAAAAAAATTATATATTTCTTGTGAAATTGGAGGTAGTAAAAAATCAGCAGCTGCAGGTTTTCATACATGTATAGTCCCCTAAATTAACTACATTAATTTCTGAATTAACTACACAGTATTTTGCTTCCTCTTTATTTCTGTACTTCTGTTGAAGCATTTAGTATTCTAATAAATGTATTTCTTTCTTAGCTCTTCTGTGTCACTTACTTTCATATCAATTTTGTCTTTTTTTTCTTCCCTAAAACTTTTTCCTCATCTTTTAAGTGGTGGTGTTCCCAGATCTGTGGCTATCCATTTTGCCTTTTATCTCTTTCCTCTGGGTCATTTCCGGGTTCACCAGTGTGTATGCAATGATGCTTTCTCCTGTGGAGTTGACTCCACTATAGCCTCCATGTGATTGATAGTTCTGAAATTAAATTAGTTATTTTTTTCTTATTTATGTATCATTTATCCTAGATTCTGTTTCTCTTCTATCTTGTATTTATCAGTGTCTTCATGTATTAGTTGTTCAAATGAAAATCATTAATGTTATCTACTCTGACCCCTCTTAATCCTCTACACATTTTAGGTACACATTGATTCTAGTTCTTACATATCCTTTCAATGTTTTTTCTAATTTTTATTTCCTTTGCTGTTGTCATGGCTGAACTTGGGGCTGTCTTTCCCCAAATTTTCAGTAGATTTCCCAACTGGCCTCCTTGTTCTTCAGTCCTTCTACCAACCCTCCACCAATCTTTCATCAGATTTTCAGTTTATTCTTAATGGAGTATTATCAAATTCATCTACATGAAGTCAGCTCTCTGTGTCAGATGTACCTAAGACTTCCTGCGTTTTCATTTTTATTGCATTCTCTGTTAACTTAATATCTTAACAGTTTTTTAATTTGGATCTTAAGAAAGAAATATGTTTAGTAGGAATACTTGCAACATGTTCTAGGAAAATTATGGACTAGGTAGAAGGTGTGCTGAAAGCAGACTTACATAGAAAAATGCAACTTTAAATAGGTTAATACACTTTATATGTCTGAGCAGTAATACCATTTGAGAAGTTGAAAGGGAAATAATCTTCTTTATAGTGTTTTTTCATAGTGTTTTTTATAGTTATTTGTAGTCTTGTGTTAGTATGAATTATTATTTCCCATAAATGAAGTGTGTTTATTTATGAATCTGTGGAATTTTTAATTCTTACCTGTAAGTTATATATTTACTTGTATTACTGTTGTTCTCATGCCAATTAAGACAGTTGAGATGAATGTAATAATAAAAGGTACCATTTATATTTAGTATCATATTACCTTTTGTATCCATAATATCTCTGTGATAAATTCTCTTTTTGACCTTTAAGAAAACATACATATTTAGTGGCATCTGCCTATAATTCTAGCTACTCAGAGGGCTGAGGCAGGAGAGTATCAAGTATGAGGCGAGCCTAGGCAACTTAGGAAGACCTTATTTCAAAAGAAAAATTTTTAAGGGGGTAGGGAGAGGCTGGGAATATATCTCCATAGCAGAGTATTTACCTACCATGAGCAAGGCCCTAGGTTCAATTTCCAGTACCACTAAAAAAAGGAAAAAGATAAATTAATGGGATCCTGTAAGTGGCATAAGAGAAAAATAAGTGGCGAAACAGAATCTGAATCTAAGTGTATCATTTCATAGCTTACATTCTTTTCATTGTAACAGCCCTACTTTCCTATAAAATGTTTTGTTTATGAAGTATGTTATATTTACTGCACATATATATAATAGAATTACTGATTAAATGCCATGTGCTCCAGAAAGTAAAACTTTAGTTCTAGGTTTGTGTTTTATCTTCCAGTTGAAAACAATTTGTCCTATATTCTTTCTTAGTGTTTCTTTATAAATACATAATAAAAATTTTATTAATATAGTGAGAATGATTCTTTGGTTCCATAACTGGCATGCTTCAGAATTAACTATGATTAATTATGAATAATGGAGAGTGTCGCTTATCAACATAAAGTTTTGTATTTGTATCAGACTATCAGTAGAGTATTCAATCTATTTTTGTTTATCTTTACTTTTGCTTTTAGGCAGGGTCTCATTATATAGTTCAGGCTAATCTTAAAGTTGCAGCCATCCTCCTGCTTCAGCCTCTTGAGTGCTGGGCTTACAGGCATGCATCACTACACCCAACTGTTTGGCCTATTTCAGAAACAGTTAATGCCATCATTAAAAATATTTCATATATTTTAATATATTTGTATCTCATTCCACATGTATTAAAAATCACCAAGCATCATAGATTATTCTAAATTACAGTACCTTCTTTACTTGGAATACACATATTATTGTGTAATTAATGGAAATTGTATGAGTGTAATACTATTTTTTACTTTATAGTTTTTTTTGTTTTGTTTTTACTATATGTTTAATAGATATTTTATGTTTAAACAGGTATCCAGTACTCACAGCCCTCCAGTGATTCATTGCTTTTGGAAGTAGCAAAACAAGTGAAGGTTAGTGGTATGGAGGAAGATAAATTAGAACTTTTTGAAGAGGACATAACAGCCAGAGTAAATACGTATGTATGACTACTGCAAAGAATTTTTAGTTATTTTGTTCTAAGAAACGGGATTTCACAATTGTGGATTTGCTTGAAATTCTGTGTCCTTCTATGGTGCAACACTTAGTGCTGATGCAAATCTGTGAGAGTTCACTGAGATTATTGAGGAAAGCTTCTTAGAACGAAGATTACTTGTAGTTTGACCTTGAAATTAGAAAATACCTTTAAACAGCAAGATAAATTTTTTAAAATGTGAGAAATACAGCTAAAGCTGTGTTGAAGGTAATGTTATCTTTCTGTCACTGTGATAAAATACCTAAGAAAATAACCAAAAAGAGGAAAGATTTATTTTGACTTATGATTTCAGAAGTTCAGTTAGTGGTCACTTGACTGTTAATTCTAGGCTGTGATGAAGCAGATCACCCTGGCCAGGAATATTCAGTGAATAAAACTACTTACCTCACAGCTTCTAGGCAGCACAGAGAGGGAGAGCTGGGTTTTATAATAAAGGCTCTGCCCCCAACCCATTAAGTTACGAATTCATAAATAGATTAATCCATCCATGAGGTCATACCCCCGTGATCCAATCACTTCCTAAAGGTCCCGTCTCTGAGTATTGCCAAGCTGGTGGCAGTGGGGGATATCTAAGACCCCAACCACAGCACATGGACATGTGCAGTGCAGTGGTTGGAGGTGAAGCTCCACGTAGAGCCCTTGCTGAGCTTGTACAGGGCCCTGGAGTTTAACCCCATCACCAACAACAGATAAATAAATGTACAGCATGAAATATAAGATCAAAAGCAGAAATAAAGGTGAAAGCAGAAATCCATGAAGGGAAAACTAAAAAAAGGTAACAAAAGTTTGGTTAGTAAGAAATAAATAGCAATAAACATAAACCTCTAGCCAGACTGAATAGGAGTAAAAGAAAGATGAATCAGCAATTAAAGTGATTAGAAGAGAATACTAATAACAACTCTTTTTAGAGAGAGGCTCTCTCTATGCAGTTCAGCCTGGCCTGGAACTCACTATGTTGCCCAAGCTTGCCTCAAACTCAACAGTGATCCTCCTGCCTCAGCCTCCTGAGTGCTGGGATTACAGGCATGCACCACTGCACCTGGCTAATGACAACTTTATACCAGTTAATTTTGCAATTTGAATGAACAAATTCCTTGAAACATACAAATGAGCAAACCCCCTGTCTTTGTTACTTTTCTCTCATTGTTGAGACAAAATACCTGATGCCCAAAATTAAAGGGAGAAAAGGTTTATTTAGCTCACAGTCTGTAGAAGTTTCAGTCCATACTTGGTTGGCTCTAAGGCAGGGTGGCACATGACAGAGGGCAACAGTTCATGACAGCAGGAGATGGCAAAGCAACAAGAGCAAAAGGGGGGAAGTAGCAGCAAGCAGCCTATTTCCCTTTGTTACATTATATGCGAACTACCTGCCACAGAGGGGGAATAGCACTCACACCCATAATCCCAGTATTGGACCACAAAACCTCTTGAAGCCTGCCCCATGACTTCATGAGGACATCGAGACACAAACCATGACATTCTGCCCCTGTACCTCGAAAGACTCATGTACATTCCTTTATGAAAAAGGCATTTTAGTCCATCTCTAAGAGTTGCCAAAGTCCTAACAGTTTCAGCATTGCTGAAAAGTCCAAGTCCCAAGTCTCTGAGATTTAAGGCACTCTTAGCTGTAAGTCCTGTACAAATGAAAAATTAAACACTTCCAACATTCAATGGCACAAGATAAACATTACCATTCCAAAAAGTAAAAATGGGGATATAGAGCATTGGGACCAAAGCAAGCCCAACATCCAGCAGGGCAGACATTTAAGTCTTTTGGTTCCGTGTGGAACATCTGAAGCAGTCTGGTAAATTGTGAACTCCAAAGGGCTTGCATAACCCTGCCCCTATGGCACTTCTGGGGGTTGGAGCTCCCATAGCTTTTCTCTTGGGCCTGCTTTGCTCCCTCCTTGCATCTTTCCTTTGACAACCCACGTTCCTGGCTTTTCCAAACATCTGCAGTCTCCAGTGCACCTTTTGCTTCACACTCACAGCATCACACACTGCCCTCTCAGGGGCACACTGCCCAGCCTCCCAGGCCTTCTGAAATCAAGGTGGAAGCCTTTTTAACCTCAGAACTATTGTGTTTTGCATGCACCAAAAACCAGCGCCACATGGATGATGCCAAGGTCTGCTGCCACCTGAAGCAGTAGCCAAGCTTTCCCCTCTCTTGGCCGTAGGGGTCAAGTGCCTGGATCACTGGCCACTGAGTCCAATTCTGAGGAGCAAACTCTCTATGCCTCTGACATTCTGGAACCTGGTGTAGCCGCCACACAGCGCTGTGCGGCTTTCTCCTCAAAGCAAAGTCTTTCACCTTTGCAGTTTTGAGGCTGCAAAGGGTAGAGACTTGCTCCTACTTCTGATGCTCTCAGGCCGTCTGTTCTGTTCTGTTCCTTCTCAGCAATGGAGAGCTGCTCAGCTCTGTCTTGCAGTCCACAGCTTTACTGGAGCTTCCTTTCTAGCCAAACTCACAGTGTTTTAAATCATCCTCCTGGGCTCTTTGCTCTTGATTCTCAACATAAATCTGGCTAAAAGCCCCCAACAGTGGCCATACTGCTGTCCCAACATTCGACTCCCTTGAAATTCTACCATATTAGTCTGCCGCCCTTAATCTCAGTCTCAGGCAATGTCTCTGGACACAAGCAAAATACAGAAACTTTCCACCAAGCCATAACATACATCTGGAGTCCAGCACCCAATGCAGTCGTTCTTCCCAGCAGAAACCTCGTAAGCCCAGGCTTCACCGGCAGGGTTTCTGTCAGCCTTCTGGTCCTCTGAACTTTGATCAGAATCTCCCATATAGAACAGCTGAATGTGTTGCAGTGCTTCTCTCTCAGGTGACATTTCCAAACCTTTCTAAACACTTCCCACAAGCCATTCCCAAAGGCTCTTGAACCACATGGTCAGGTATAGTCACAGCAATGACCCCATTTCTCTGGTACCAAATTCTGTCTTGGTTACATTTCTCTTCTGGCTGAGACAAAATACCTGATAGCCAGAATTAAAGAGAGAAAAGGTTTATTTAGCTCAGTTTGTAGAGGTTTTGGTCCATATTTGGCTGACTCTAAGGCAGGGTAGAATCAAAAACCCACCCCGTGACTGCATGAGGCTTTCAGGAGACATGCAGATACAAACTATGACACTCCCTCAAGAAATAGATGACCTGAATAGCCTCAGACATATATTATCAACTTGTCAATTTAAACTTCTCTCCTAAGCAAATATAAAATTTTTCCTCATCTCCCCTTTTGGTGGTTATATGTTAGAACACTTTATTTCTTTGCATTCAGTTAGCATATCGTGCCATTTATTTCCTTTTAGCCTGAGGGACTTCCTTTAATATGTCAGTTATAAGAAAGGTTTAATAGCTACAAATTCTTCTTCAGTCTTTGTTATCAGGGAGGTCTTGATTTTTAGTTCATTTTTTGGTCTGTTTTTAGAAATCAGGATGTACTTCATATAACATAAAACTTACTGTCTCATAGTGTATAATTCAGCAACTTCTTTAAGTGTGTTCTGCCTATTTTGGACATTTCCTATAAATCATATAATATGTGATTCTCTGTGTCTGGTTTATTTTATTTGGGATGTTTTCCATAACAGTGCTTTATTCCTTTATATACTGAAATACTATTTCATTTATGGATACCACATTTTGTTTGTCCATTTCTTAATTGATGAGCATTTCATTTGTTTCTGTTATTGAGCTATTAGTAATATTTCCGTGAATATTCGTGTATAAGATTTTGTTTAAACATTTTTAGTTACTTTGGTATACCTCAGAGTAAAATGCTTGCTTCATATGATAATTCTTCTTAATCTTTTACTCCTTTATTTCAAGCTCTAACTTTAAGTAGAGTGGCAGTATTACCAGCTAAGTTGATAATACTTGAAGGGATATCATTATAGAAATCTACCATAAACAAAATTAGATTTAGTCATTGCTGTCTCAAACATGAGGTATATGTGGAATAGTTAGGCCTAGAGAGCAGCTTACAGATTTACTTGAGTAACATTTCCAGAGTGGTTTGAGCTCCTGTTTCTATAGCTGGCAGTAACAGTCATCTGAGCCACCTGATGACCCTCCCTTTGTGGTTACTCCCTCCAAGAAGTGCAAACGCTAACATTCCTCATAAGACGATGCGGGACTCTAGTGTATGCACAGAGGAGCTCTTGGTGTTAGCACCGGTCCCTCATCAGGAGAATGTGCTGGTGACCCTTTATTTTAGTTACTTTTACAGTCTTGCTTTGTGCTTTAAAAGTAATAATTAGTACTGATAATCATTTAGAAAACACCACTAAAATGACAAACATTTTACATATTCCCTGGGTCAATTCATGTTTAGAATAGAACTAAAATGGTATGACAAATATTGCTGCATTTTAACTGTCTTCTCTCAATTCAATTAGCTTCATTATATTTAGTTTTAGTAAGATGTATAAAATTAAAATGTAAAGCATTTTTATGGAAATGACTAATTGGATATTTGTGTAATATTTAAGTAATTTAATATTTAATAGAATGTTTCTTATAGGTAAGTCAAACGTTCTTTTTGGAGCACTAATTTTAGATATGAGATTTGTATTTAAATATGATAGTCTTTTCTGTTTAAACAGAATAAGTCTATAAGGTTTTTTTGGTTGTTGGATTGTTTTTACAGTGATGAGAAAGAAGAACAGGATCAAAAAGAAAAATTGGTGTTGACAGAAGACTGTGAACTTATCACAATAATTGATATAATTCCTGGCAAATTAGAAATCACTACTCAACACATATACTTCTATGATGGCAGCATTGAAAAAGAAGATGGTGAGGAGTTCTAGAAAAATCACTGTCATGTAATTAAGTGTTCAGTGTAATAAACCCTGAATGAGAAGAAAATAGCAGGGTGGAATGGTGACATTGTGGCCTATCATGTAAAATGAAAAATCAAAAGTCAGTCTGGTGTTAAATTTATCTATCAGTATGTTGAAGGGGAGTGCCTTCATTGTTTATTATTAATGTATTTTTAAATTATGAAAGACAGTGTTCATTTTTTATCATAACTTTGTATGCATGCCTCTAGGCTGCTCTCCAAATTCCAGCACTCTAGGAGGTTGAGGCAGGAGGATTCCTAGTTGGAATTCATCCTGGGAAATTTAGAGACTTAGCCATATTTTCTCTCTCTCTACCCCCCGCCTTTCTTTCTCTCTCTGTCTGTCTGTCTATCTGTCTGTCATTGTCTCCTCTCGTTCTCTCTCTCTGTTTAGTTTGTTTCTGGCGGTATACTGGGTATACAAACCCAGGGACTTGATGCTGAACTACATCTCAACTTTTAATTACTTATTTTGAGATACCATCTCACTGAATTACTGAGTTCTGGACTGAGTTTGCAGTCCTCCTGCTTCAGCCTCTCAGATTTCTGAGATTATAGGTGTGTACTACCATGCTTGACTTCAAAATAATTTTTTTAAAAAAATTTTAAGGGCTGTTCTTAGTGTTAGAGCAGTTACCTAATATGTGTGAGACTCAAGGCTAACTCCCTAGTACTACAAAAAAAATAACTCTTAATTAAAATGCCAACACAGACCTGCTTCCAAGATATAGTGTTTAGAATTATTCTCTATTCATATAAAGCAGCAGAATAGCTATAGAATTTTCAAAAAGTTTTAGAAGAAACAATGTAAACATCCAATGGATATTACAAATAGTTTTTATAATATAGAATTCTTTTCCCTAAGTTATGCTTTCATCAGGAGCAAGGCAATATTTGCTGCGAAGCATGGGTAACTTTATGCAGTACCTCTGCCACAAGATTTCTTCTGTTTTCAGGAGTAGGCTTTGATTTCAAGTGGCCTCATTCTCAAATTCGAGAGATTCACTTACGGCGTTACAACTTAAGGAGATCAGCCCTTGAAATTTTTCATGTTGATCAATCCAACTACTTTCTCAATTTCAAAAAAGAGGTATGCTGCCTTTCTGGAAATTCCAGTATATTAGCTAGAAGTAACTTTCTAGCTAGTGAGCACTGATGGAACCTTGGAAACTAATCAGTACAGTACATGAATTTTTATTGAGGCTTATATTTCACTGTTGGCAGGGTGGTTGTTCACAATTCATATGTATGTGTATAGATATGTATATGTAAATATAGTCTGTAGAATATTGCTATAAATAGATGCCTCACAGTATCCAATTACCATGTACCATGTAATACATAAGATTATGAAATTAAACTGGGTTCAAATTCAACAATAATAGGATTTTTTTTTTTACTATTCTTAAGAATTAATTCTTAAGTAGTATAAGTGGTTAAGCACATAGGTGCTCAAACCAGATTCCCTGGGTCCAAGCACTGTCTCTGCCACTAGCTGTGTAGCCTGAACCTGTTCCTTAGGATGCTTGACCTGAACCTTCCTCTCTCAGTCACACTCTCATTCACAGTCAGACAGGTCAGACAGGTTTCACATTCTGAAGGCCCTCCCCACCTTGCTAGCCTCTAATGTTTTTTTTTAACACGTCTGCCCTAATGATATCTTCCCATGTTTAATTCTGTCTTCATGACTCTGTCTTGGAGAACCCAGATTAACACAGAAAGTAGCTAATTTACTGCTCTTCTGTGGACCCAGGTTTACTTACGCATAGTCTGATTTACATGTTTTAAAGATCATTTTTCTGATTTAAGGAAAATCTACCTTTTTACTATTAAAAATAAATCTGTCTCATAGAAATACCCAAAGCATGTGTTTGATGGAAGGCTGTGACATGTAATTAACCAAGGCTGTCCTGCTAAATACATCTGTATAACTTTATAGCTTTTAAACCACATTTGTGGGTCGGGGAGATACCTCAGCGATACAGCTGCCTGGCTGGCAAACACAAGGTCCTGAGTTCAATTCCCAGTACCAAAAAAATTTAAATTTAATTTTTAAAAAAACACATTTGTATAAAATAGCTAATCTTTTTTTTCTGTTTTTTTTTTTTTTTTTTTTTTTTTTTTGAGGTACCAGGGATTGAACTCAGGACTTTGCACTTGCCAGGCAGGCACTTATTCCACTGAGCTATATCCCCAGCCAAAATATCTAATCTTTATAACAACCTTAACATTAAATATGGCAAATTCCTTTTTTCACAGATCACAAAACTAAATTCAAAGTGAATTTTATAACTTTACATTTGTATAGTTCTGAATAATTTACAACATTTTAAGGGTAGAAGTTATATTGTTTACAAATGAGAAGCAGTAAATCAAATGATTTCCTAAGATCATTAGTAAATAACATAACTGAATTTAAATCTGGGAACGAAGTTTTCCAATTTGCAAAAGATAGATAACTTCACCAACTGCCTTAGTCTATTTTCTGTTGCTATGACAAAGCACCTGAGACATGGTAATTAAAAATAATAGAAGTTTATGTGGTCTGCGGCTCTGGTACATGTTACATGCATGATAGCAGTACCATATGCTAGAGGAATGCATCTCAGGCTGAGAGAAAAAAGCAGTGTTAATTCAGGTCTCTCTCCCTTTTCTTAAAAAGCCACTAATGCCGTCATGAGGTCCCCCACACTCATGATTGTATCTAATCCTGCTTACTTCCCAGAAACCCCACATCCAGCTATATTAGCAAAGGAATTTTGGGATTAAATTTCCAACACATTAACTTTGAAGGAACACATTCAATCCACAGCACCAGGTATAGTAGAAAACTCAAAATCACAATCAACTACTTACCTGGAATGGAATAACCAAATCCCTAGAGACAGAAACAGATTAGTGGAGATCAGGAAATACAAAGGAGGTGGAATTGGGGATAACATGCCTGGGTAATGGGGTAGTTGCATAACTCCGAATATACTAAATTACACTTTAATTATATACTGTAAAAGGATAAATTATATCTGACTAAAACTGTTAATCAAAACCATAATCCAAATTTGTCTTGACTGATTTTAATGCTGTATTTTTTTAGGTTAGAAACAAAGTATATAGCCGACTATTATCACTTAATTCTCCAAATAGTTATGGAATAAGGTCACCACAGGAGTTATTTAAAGCATCAGGACTGACACAGGTAGGATAAGTCATTGTGTTGGTGTTCTTGTGGTGGGGGCAGTTTGAGACATGGTCTCCCTGTATACGTCAGGCTGGCCTTGAACTTGGAGCAATCCTCCTGCCTCCTGGCATTACACCTCTTGCCACCATCCCTCTTTTAGAGTTTGTTGCATATCTCAAACTTCCGCTTAAGGGCTGGGGATATAGCTTAGTGGAATAAGCGCCTGCCTAGCAAGCGCAGGGTCCTGAGTTCGATCCCCAGTACCACCAAAAAAAAAAAAACAACTTCTGCTTAAAAGTAAAACTTGCATCTTCTGATTACTTTGTTGTAATTATTACTGCTGTCTTTCAATTCAGACAGATTTACTATCCTTAAGTCTTATTCACAAACACAGTACCTTCCCCTCTCCCGTATCACTCAGTCTTTGGGATTTTCTCTTGAAAACACATGGATCAGCCATGGTGCATGACTATAATCCCAGCACTTGGGAGGCTGAAGCCAGAGGATTACCATGAGTTTGAGGCCAGCTTGGGCTACATAGTGAGTTTAAGGACAGCCTGAACTATACAGTGAAACCCTGTTGGGGGTGGGGCAGGGGAGGAATGGGCCAGGCATGGTCACATATGTCTGAGCTACCTGGGAGGCTAAGACAGGAGGATCATTTAAACTCACAAATTCAAGACTAGCCTGGGTAACATAGCAAGACTCTGTCTCAAGAGTAATGGGAGTTTTTTCCTAAACAGTCAAATCAATCATGCATAAAACAAAAAATGACAAAACTACTCTGATTTTTCTTTTTTATGCTGACTAGAAATGGGTAAACAGAGAGATATCAAATTTTGACTACCTCATTCAAATAAATACAATGGCAGGACGAACCTATAATGACCTTGCACAATATCCTGTGGTAAGTTTTGTATAAATCCCATATAAGGAATTGCTTTATAGTTTTATGATATACAAAAGTATATTTATGATACTTATATTTCATTTATTAAATGTATAGAGCCTGGTATATAGTTAAGTGGGTGAGTGCTTACCTAACATTTATGAGGCCCTAAGTTCAAGTCCTAGTACCACAAAAATAAATACAGATATACCTACCCACACACACTTTTTGCCTTCATGTGCATTTTGTATCCTGGTGTTTTCAAGAAGTATAATTCATGAAGGATAATTTAAAAGCTTTTTCTTCCCCTTCATTGAAAATATTCTAGTGGAATTATACAAAGTAACAGCCTTGAACTAAAGATGAATAAATTTAAAGTATTTGTGTAAAATGTGTACAATAGGGAAACTATTTTTAGAGAATATTCCTTTCTTTATATAAACATTTTATACTAGATATGGGGATATTAGGAATGTCTAAATTGTAAACTGTGGCTCTCCTAGTTTCCCTGGATTTTACAAGATTATACCTCAGGAGAATTGGACCTTAATAATCCCACTGTATTTCGAGATCTCTCCAAACCAATTGGGGTAGTTAATGATAAAAATGCCAAAATCATGCAAGAAAAGTAAGTGCTTTTTAACTGTTTTGAACCATACCCATTGTTGGATTGAATTTCTACTGATTTCTGCTATGGCCAACTAAATGTTACCTTTTTTAATGCACAACTACTTTTGTTAGCCAGATTGTGACAATCGCTTCACTCAATTTTCATAAAACATTGGTTGTCCTTCAAATAACTACAGTTCTGTTGATATTCCTTCTTCATCACACTTAAATTGCTGTTTCTCAGAATTTCTTTTCACTTTGAAATATATATATGCTGAAGCTAATTCTGGAAATTTTCCACCAGGTAGTTTAGACATCATAACCTACTCGTGTAAATATTCACCTGGTATAAAAAATATTTTGAAAGA
This sequence comes from Dinomys branickii, assembly GCA_004027595.1. Taxonomy (NCBI): domain Eukaryota; kingdom Metazoa; phylum Chordata; class Mammalia; order Rodentia; family Dinomyidae; genus Dinomys; species Dinomys branickii. The sequence continues at coordinate 9,788 of PVLD010002746.1, read as the reverse complement.
TACAAAATTAAAATACTAATCTATTATTTAACAATGATATGAATAAAAAATAATGAATTGGACATAGTGGTGCACACCTATAACCCCAGCCACTTAGGAGGCTGAGGCCAGAGGGTCACAGCCTAGGCCAGCCTGGACAACTCAGCAAAGTCCTGTCTAAAAATAAAAATGTTTAAAGAATTGAGGACATAGCCCAGCACTCCCTGGGTTCATTTCCATATATATTTTTTTCTTTTTTTGGAGGACTGCAGGTATAGCCCAGTGGTAGATCACCTGTGTTAATCCCTAGTACCACCAAAAAAAAAAAAGCCCTGGTATATTAATTCATACAATAGAGTAGACAAGTAATTATATTTGAGAAGCAAAATTATAGTTCTAAATTTCTTCTATTTTAATTGTGTTTAATTGTATTTAATTGTGTTTTCTAGTTTTTCCTGTAGTTGAACATGTGTTATTTACATAAAACAAAAACATTAGCTGAGCCTGGTGGTGCATACCCATGAATCCCAGCCCTTGGGAAGCTGAGGCAGGAGGATCACAAGTTTGAGACCATCCTGGGCTACATAGCCCAAGGCCAGCCTGAACTACATAGCAAGACCCTATCTCAAAAAAAAAAGTTTGAGAATCCAGTATTGGGAATACTACATTGTTTAGAAAGAGCCATTAAAGAATAAGACCTTTTCCATATATTTATATAATATGAAACTAAAAATGCTAGTACATGCTTGTAATCCCAGCACTTCAAGAGGCTAAGGCAGGAGGATGTGAGCTCAGCCTGGGCAGTTTAGTGAGATATATGGTAAAATGAAAAAGGGCTGGGATGTAGTTCAGCATGAAGGCCCTGGCTCCAATCCCTGCTACCTAAAAGAAAAAAATATATATATATAAATTGTGATAATCCTGCTACAGTTTAATAATGAAGCAAGTAAACAAGATCTGACTTTTTCTTTTAAAAAACAAAACTTTTTCCAGCAATGCAGTACAAACTTAAGCCCTGCTATGTAATTTGCTATCATGGTTATAAAACTTATTTCTTTTCTTAGATATGAAAATTTTGAGGATCCTATGGGAACAATTGATAAGTTTCATTACGGTACTCACTATTCAAATTCTGCGGGGGTCATGCATTATCTTATCCGTGTAGAGCCATTCACAAGCCTTCACATCCAGCTTCAGAGTGGAAGGTATGTTTGCTAGAAATAAGCTATTTTCTTAAAATTTGTGTTAATGTTGAAAATAGTGTCCCTTGACCTCCGTTGCTGTATACCAGAGCCGTGTGGTCACCATCGTCTCCTCCCCCTCGCCCCTTCCCTTCCCCTCCTCCTCCCCATCCCCCACCCCTTCCCTCTCCTCCCACTTCCCTCCTCCTCCTCCTCCTCCTCCTCTTCTCATCTTCAGTCCTTCCTCCTCCCTTCCTGCCTTTCTGTTTCTCTCCCCTCATTCCCTCCCTCCCCTCCTTTCATTCCTCCCTTAGGCTTTGATTCAGATTAAAAATAGCCGAACTAGTTTGAGAATTAATCACTCAAACTGATTCAAACAAATGACTTTTTAAGAGGTCTTTTTTTCACTGTTATCCCAGTGTGCCTTTGGAGATTCCTATTGGAATCCCTATTGTTTTGAGGAATTCGACAGATAGATCTGCTTTAGAACTAAACCTAACCATCTGTAGAGCATCGAATCTCAGCAAGGCCTGTGTAGTCCTCCTAGGAATACTTATCAAGATCAAGCAATAAGGAACTTTTTTTTTAAATTTTATTTTTAAGACAAAAGAACCCAGAATAACACAGAAACAATACAGAAAATACCAAGTTATAGAGAAGATAGTAGGGAATTGGTACTGGATGCTGTATAACATAGTTATCTTCGTATATGTTATAACAAAATCAATAAAGGATATGCAAATTACAGAGGAGACAATAGGGAACCATTACTGGATGCTGTATTACATAGTGTTGTCTTTGCATATGTTAACACAAAAACAATACCAGATTACAGAGAAAATAGTAGGGGATTACCACTGGATGTTGTACTACAACAGCTGCTTAAATAGGTCTGAACAGCTCTTACGTTGATATATTAGGTGAATAGCATAACTTAACTTACATTTCATATTTCCTTATAAATCTAAGGAAACTAACTTCTCCCTGAATCCTCTGTTCTGAAGTGAATCTTCAGGTAGCTCCCTACTGATACATATTTTGTCTATGTTGCCTTATTTTTAAACATTACCACTTTGCCTTCCCCCAGCCAGTCAAGAGCTATGTAAGCAGCTGCCTGTGCTTTTCTTTCTGTGTATCTTCTGTCTCACACAGTTAGCCTGTGTCCTCTACTCCTACCTTTTTTTTAACCCTGAGACAGAGTCTCACTGTGTAATTTAGGCTGGTCTTGAACTCACTATGGAGCCCAGGCTCACAGTGATCATCCTGCCTCAGCTTCCTGAGTGCTGTGATTATAGGAGTGCACCACTATGCCTGGCCCTCTGTCCCTGTGTTAAATATACTAAGCCATAGCTTTCAAGAGACTTTGTCTCCAAAATCACTAAACATCACTAAAATGTTACATTTATCACAATATCAGGTACTTTTTCCCCTATAAGAAGCAGTAAAATATAACTCTTTTCTCTTTTTCATGATTTTATGATTAAATGATTTTATCTTCAATTCTGATTGTACTTTACAGGACACTATCAAGAAAGCACCATAAAGAAAACTCTGATAAGGGACCTTTACAATTAGTGGACAAAGAATATAAATAAACATTTCTCTAAAGAAAATATGTAAATGTCCCGTGAGCTCATGCAAAGATGCTCAACATCATTAGCATTGGGAAAATTAAAATCAAAACCCACAAAAGGCATACTGCACGCCTGTAATCCCAGCACTCCCAAGGCTGAGGCAGGAGGACATGCACAAGTTCAAGGCCAACCTGGGCTACATAGTTGGTTCAAAGCCCGAACCACATAGCAAGACCCTGTCTTAAAAACACACACACACACACACACACACACACACACACACACACACACACACAGAAGAGGACTAGGGATTAAGTTCCGAGATGCAGCACTTGCCTAGCATATACAAACCCCTGAGTGCAACCCCCAGTATCACAAAAAGAGAGTACACTTTTTTTTTTTTTGCGGTACTGGGGATTGAACTCGGGACCTTGTGCTTGCCAGGCAGGCACTTATTCCACTGAGCTATATCCCCAGCCCCCAAGAGAGTACACTTTAAACCCACAAGGATAACTATAATCAAAAAGGTGGAGCCGGGCGTGGTGGCTCACGCCTGTAATCCCAGCACTCAGGAAGCTGAGGCAGGAGGACCATTGCGAGTTCGAGGCCAGCCTGGACTACAAAGTGAGCTCAAGGCCAGCCTGAACTGCAGAGCAAGACCCTGTCTCAAAAAGACAAAAAAAGTGGGTAAGAACTGTTGATGAGTATGTTGAGAAATTGGAGCCTAAGGTGGCAATATAAAATAGCACAGCTTTTATGGAAAAGATTCTAGAAGTTCTTGAGAAGGTGAAACAATTACCTGTGACCAAAGCTTGTACACAAGTGTTTCTACCAGCATTGTTTATAATAACCCAAAACTGAAAACAACCCACACGTCAATCTACCAGTACATGAATAAATAACTGTATACATACATATATGGAATGGACTCCTGTTGAGCTGCAAGTAAAGAATATGGATGAACCCCAAAAACCTTTTCCTGAGGGATGAAAAGGCCACGTATGTGTGATTTTTGTGAACTGTCCAAAATAGGCAAAACTGTGAAGACAGGAAACAGATTAGTAGTTGGCAATGGCAATAAAATAACGTAGATGGCAGTATCTCTTCTTGGAGCAGTGAGAATATTTTCAAATTGATCATGGTGAGGATTGTTCAACTGGGAATATACTAAAGCTGTCAGCTATCCACCTAAATGAATGAATTATGCAGTATATTAGTTTTGTCTTAGTTAACTCTGCCTTTTCTTGAATATGGATTCTGCCCCACGTGGCCTAATCTCTGTCTGTGATTAGATTCAGTGATCTTTTGAAGTCAGCTATACCTCAACAAAATTAGCAGGCATTAAAAAAGTATCCCATTTATCAGGAATGTCACTTATTTTCTTGTTTCACGGGCTTCTCTTACTAGATTCAAAACCATTACTTACTCTATGAATCTGCAAAATAGAAGGATGTTATCCTTTTTGTGATTAAAGGAAGGATGGTACAATGGCAGCATTTCCACCTGAGTTTCTTCCAACTGTCATAGGCTCTAGGTACCCATGGTGGAATGTAAATAAAATTAATTAGTTGAAAATTAAATAAAATTAAGCTAATAGTATATGCAAGTAAAATATAAAAGCTTTAATTACAGGGCTATTTCCCAATAGTAATTGACTCTTTTAGTAGAAGAATTTGTAAAGATAATCATGCACCAAGGGCTAGATCAGCAGCATTCCTATGTATCTGTTTATCAGATGTATTCATACCGTAATGTTTAGTTAAACTTAAATGCTGACTTTCAAATACCCAAATAAAACTGACTTTTTGAAATAAATTTTACTCAGTAAATTTATACTTTTTTTTAAGTTTAAGGTTATATTTAATTTACTTGAATTTTTTCCTCCAATGTGATCTGGTTTTGAGCCATGTGTGGTGGTGCACACCTGTAATCCCAGCACTTGGGAGGCTGAGGCAGGAGGATCACTGTGAGTTTGAGATCATCCTGGGCTACAAAGTGAGCTCAAGGCCAGCCTGAATTGCATAGCGAGACCCTGTCTCAAAAAGTAAATTAATTGATTAATTAATTTTTAAAAACTATTTTGAGTAAGATGATAAAGATTAAGAAAAGCATAGCTCTCATCATTTGGAGGCCTGAGGGAGTTTAGAAGTTTTGTTTCATGACTTGTTGCTTTCATTCAGTATCTCCTGTTTTCTTTCAATTTCCACATGCAGATTTGACTGTGCAGATCGACAGTTCCATTCCATCCCTGCTACCTGGCAAGCTCTCATGGATAATCCCTATGACGTGAAAGAACTTATTCCTGAATTCTTCTATTTCCCAGAGTTTTTGGAAAATCAAAATCGTAAGAAATATGGGAATAAAAATTTAACTAAGTAGGTCCCAATAGAGGGCCCTGAAAATGTCTTTCAGGACATTTTTTTAATGTCTTATGGCTTATTCAAGGTTCATTCTGTCTCTGGATTACTCAGTTATAGGACATAAGTTTTACCTTTTAGGGAAGTACTCTAGAGAAGTAAGATAACTGAGGGAGATGTGAACTCATAAGAGGATTTGTCAAAGTACAGTGTTTACTAGCACAGCGAAAACATTCATATGCTATTATTGAAAGTCTTGGAGTTAGATAAAGTAAGGATTTAGAGCAGGGGTCTGCAAACTATAGGTCTGTGGGTTCATGGAAAAGTCTTATTTGTATAAATGAAGTTTCATTGGAACACAGCCTACCAATTCACTCATCTACTTTGGGTGCTTTTACGGTTTAATGGCAGACTTGATTAGTTGAAACAGAGACCATATTTCTTACAAAGTCAAAAATACTTATTTGATTCATTACAGCACTGGTGGCAAATTTATGGCATATGTGCCACAGTGGGCTGATTGTATCATCAGAAGCTCTAACAGGCTCACCATCACTGCATTATAGAAATAATTTTTAGACTCCTGACTTACAATTTAGAAGAGGTAGTTGAAAACAATGACTACATTTATTGTAGCATTTGAAAATTCATATTTATGTTTCTGAAATAGAGAAGTATGGAATTAAAGTTTTTAAAAATATCCAAATATTTCTTCCATAGATAGTTGTGTATTTGTTCTGTTTTGTTGTTTCTTGCTTTTTGAAACAGAGTGTTAGGCTGGCCTTGAACTGATGAGGTAATTCGGGCTGACCTTAAACTCACAGCAATCCTCCTCTTTTAGCCTCCTCAGTGCTGGGATTGTAGGCACACACGACCATGCTTGACTTCTGTATTTATTTTTAACCACTTAACAATTTATCCCAAGCATCACACAAACAGCACATTTATTTACATACTGACTATATGGAGCATCACTCAGGCAGGTGTCATTTCAATCAGTCAATTCTTATATTGAGTAGATTTTATAAAATTGTTTTATATTCCTATTATATTCTCTTATAAAAATTAATGGAAAAGATGCAAATTTTGTCATTTTTTTGTATTTAGATAATTGGACTGGTTAGTGGTTAAGCACAAATAAAGTAATTGCCAATGTTTTTGCTATTAATGTTGTTTAGGGAAGTTCCACAGGATAAAGAATCATTACCAACTTTTCTTTCCTCATCTCACACATATTGTTAATGTTTGAGCTTCACTTGCTCAGTAAAGTAATCATTTTTTTCATGCTGGGAAGAGCATATACAGGGCTTATTGTCACTTTTATTGTGCATTCTGGAACTTTGGAGTCAGAGCATCTGATTCTCAGTAAGGTAGACTTGTAACTTTCAGGTCAGAAGTATACATTGACTGAGTCTGACCCTGGACACTCGGACTGGTATCTCCTAAAGCCTTGGTGTCTGGGATAGGTGAGATGAGCAGGGTCAATTTATGTCCAGAATTTATTTTATTTTATTTTTGCCTTTTTGAGACAGGTTTTCATTATGTAGCTCAGGCTGGCCTGGAACTCACTTTGTAGCCCAGGCTGGCCTTGAATTCACAGTGATTCTCCTGCCTCAGCCTCTCCAGTGCTGGGATTACAGATGTGTGCCACCACACCTGGCTGGGTCCAGAATTTAAAGTACTCTTAGTTTGACAATTTATGATCCTTATCACTGCCAGTTGCTGTCCTCAGCAGTATTCTTGATTGCCTCTATTCCTAATTATATATACATATCTCTTTGTTTGGAAAGAGCTGGGTGGGGGAAAAATATATCAATTAGTTTGTCTTAAACAATAAATGTTAATAAAACTAAATCAAAATAGTGCAGTAGAGAAATTTTGGTGTTTTCCATAACAAAATCCTAGAGATATGATAGTTTCAGATAGCTTAACATTATCAAGGCCAACCTCTTTCTGAGTGTTTTGGCTTTGTCTGTGGATAGTTTCTATCAAGGTTATAAGGGACTAAAGCAGTTTTAATCATCATAGGTAGCTACAACAGTATTTTAAAAATGAAAATTTTAATTCATCGTGTCCTTTCTCAAAAGTAAGATGTCTTTCCTCATAACCTCTCCCCATTCTCCAGGGTGTGGTCACAGACCAGTCATCTTGAATGGGGTGAAATACAGGGCATAAACAAGCACTCAAATGAAATAAAGGTTCTACTAGCAAATAAAAAGGAGGGATGACTATCTGGTGGACAGTACACAATACAGTGATTGACTTAACATAAAGCCCAGGACCTTATATATCCTGATACTCTATGACATTTAAACCTTACTCCTACTTGATAAATAACTAGTATTCTCAGGTAGCACACAGTTATTTTAAGACTAGTATTTTAAGGTGTTCCTTCTTAAAAATCTTGTGAGTTAGCACTTTTCCTCACATACTGTCTGGGTAGGAAAACTTCCTGTTTGGGGAAGTCTTATCAAAATGGCATGTTCTAACAATTTCAGCAAGTCATTATTATGAAAATGTCTACTTGGAATATAGTGTATATTGCTCTTCGCTAGGTATGGTGGCACACCCCTGTAACCCCAGGTACGCAGAAGTCAGAGACAGGAGGGTAACAAGTTGGAAGCCAGCCTGGGCTGTATATATGTGTGTGTGTGTTTAAATCTCCCATATTCTATTGTCTGGTTCTTCTGAAAAACAAATACAGCTTTCTTTGAGCAAGTTTAAGGTGTAAGTTACAGCAAAGAGCTCTAATGAACTGCCTTTTATAAGTGAACCATTAGAAGCACTGTTACTATTTTCAGTGTAAAAATTCTACATTACATTTTCGTTCAGATTAAAGCAAGAATTGTAGTTCTAGGTCTCCCCTCAACAAAAAACCTAATTCTTCTTCTGATTTACTTTAAAATAACTAATTTCAAACTGTTGTATATGGTTTTATTAATGTAAAGACTATACTCCATCCAGTAGGTAAGAATTAAAAATGTAATCTGTTTTGCTTAGTAACATACCCTCCTCCTGAATGTTTATTTTACTTCATCTACTTAAGTCTGAAATAATATACATTTATGTGTTTTAGAATTTAACTTGGGTCGTCTACAAGTTTCCAAAGAACTGGTAAATGATGTTGTTCTCCCCAAATGGGCCAAATCGGCTGAAGATTTCATCTATAAACATAGGAAAGCTCTGGTAAGAGTTTTAATTTTTTTTAATTTATTAGATTCCTAAGACAAAGATATATTTCATAAGGATGAGATAAAATGTATCCAACCATTATTTTTCTAGATTAATTCATAATGTTTTATGTATGCTGCTTTTAGAAAGTTATAGTAATTTAGATACAGTTGCGAATATAGAACAGTCCGTGAATACATAGAAAAATGCAGTTCTGGCATCTTTAAACTTACATAGTTTTTTATTTTCCAGCTTTCAGAGTTTAAAAAAAAATTTATTTTTCTTAGTACGTCTTTGAGATACATAGTGAATACACTCATTGTGGGAGTTAATCTGTGTACACGTCACACAACTAGAGACCATACTCATAAGTGAAATAAATCAGGGGCTGGGGATATAGCTCAGTGGAATAAGTGCCTGCCTAGCAAGCGCAGGGTCCTGAGTTCAATCCCCAGTATTGCCAAAATAAATAAATAAATAAATAAATAAATAAATAAATAAATAAATAAATCAGATGTGCATGTGTAAGCAATGTATTGTCTCACTAGTACAAGAACCTGAAAGAGTGAATAAAAACTAGGAGGTATGATAGACATTGTGAAATCAAACGAAAATGCTCAAAAGTAAGGGGCCACAGGGTGGTGGGAAACGTCCTAGTTCTTTTGACCCCTCCCTTTCCTGCTGTCCCCTCTCCTTCCATCTAGATCCCCTTCCCATCATCCAAAGGGTCGCTTCCCTGGTTCCTATCATCTGTTATCTTTATTTTGCTCTTTAAATTATTTATACTTTGGGTTTCTCTTTTAAGAAAAACCATACAGTGTTTAACCTTCTGCATCTGTTTATTTTACTTAGCATTATGGTCTCAAGATTTTTGGATTAGAGATGCTCAACTGGTTAAGTTTATGCAAATATCCCAAAAGCTGAAAAAATTTCAAAATCTGAGCCAGACATAGGAGCATGTGCCTGTAGTCCCAGCTGCTTGGAAGACTGAGGCAGGAGTTTCCCTTCAGCCCAGAAGTTTGATGCCACTCTTGGTAATATATCAAGACCTTGTCTCAACAAACAAAAGCAAGCTGGGCCAGGTGTGGTGGCCCCCACCTGTAATCCCAGCACTGAAGGAAACTGAGGCAGGAAAATTGCAAGTTCAAGTTCTTGGGTAACTTTGTAAGATATTGTCTCACAAAATAGAGAATAAAAAGGGCTGGAGATATAACTTAGTGGTAGAGCACCCCTGGCTTCAACCTGTACAGACATTCTTGATTTAACAGTCACTCAGACTTAACACCTGCCGTTTTATGTACAACTTCATGGAACCTCAATATCTTTTTTTTTTTTTTTGCCTTTTTTTTTTAAATTTTATTTTAAAGACAAAAGAATGGAGACATATGAACCAGAAAAGCCATAAACAATACAGAAAATACAAAGTTATACAGAATATAGTAGGGAATTAGAACTGGATGTTGTATTACATAGTTATCTTCACATTAGTTAACACAAAAACATTAAAGGAAATACCAAATTATAGA